>APFE031003253.1:101183-130923 GCA_000404065.3 Pinus taeda | reverse complement strand
AAACCTATTCTTGAAAATTAGGGCGAATGGAAAGTTGTAACTCCTAATTTCAAGGGCTAAATTTACCTTTTTTACCCTCTCCCTTAAAATAAGGTGGGCTAGATTTGTAAAAATGTACTATGATACAAAATATTCACCCACGAAAAATTTAAGACCCCTTAATTTCGCCTAAGGGCCAACATTTGCCCCTAAAATTTTCCATGGAAAAATCTTCATCGAATGTTACATCCCTACTAATTTCAACCTTCCTTTGACCAAGAATATATATTCTATAAGCTTTAGAATTTTCACAATAACCCACAACTGTACCTTTCCTTCTAGTTGCCTCCAACTTGTTTGTTTTATCCTTCGGCACATGAAAACATATGGGACATCCAAAGATACGAAGATGGATTATGTGCTTGACACCTGAGAACACTTCTTCGGGGGTCTTGTTTTCCAGTTCTTAATGAGGCACCTTGTTTTGAACATATACAATAGTATGCATTGCTTCTTCCCAAAGGAAATTTGGCAACTTTTGATCATGGAGCATGGCACAAGCAACTTCTAATATAGACCTATTCTTTGTTTCTACTAATACATTTTGTTTGGGTGTATATGGCACAAATGTTTCCTTCTTGATTCCTTCTTTCTTGAAAAATGCTATGAATTCATTTAACATGTATTCCCCACCATTGGTAGACCTAAATACTTTGATTCTCTTTCTTGTTTGATTTTCAATCAAAGCTTTGAATTCTTTGAAAAGTTCAAAGGCTTCATCCTTGTGCTTCAAACAATATATCCATGTCTTTCTAGAGGATTCATCAATGAAGGTGATATAGTAGATATGGCCACCAATCTGCATAGGCATTGGACCACATATATTGGAATGGATGAGATGGAGGATGTGATTTTTCTTGTTCTCACTAGAGGGGAATTATCCCCTTGTCTTCTTTCCACTCGCATAAACTGGACATACACCATCATGATGGTCTTGAACATTGGGAATACCATAGACCAATTTCCTTAATTTTGGAAGAGCTCCATAATGTAGATGAGCCAATCTTCGATTCCATAACTTGCTTAGGTGATTATTATTATGAACCAATGTGAGAAGTGGTATTCCAGTGACTCTATAGAGTCCTTCAAATCTTGATCCTAATATGAATAGATCTCTCATAGATGAACCAACAAACCAAGCCAAAAATTTTCCCTTGACGAAGGAAACCCTTATCCATTTATCTTCTAAAGTGGATATAGATACCAAATTCTTAATTAATCTTGGCACATATATAACATCATGCAAAAAACCTAATTCCCCAGAATTCAAATGAAATTTGATGGACCCAAAACCTTTTACAGGATGAGTGGAGTTGTCTCCAAGAATACTATTTAGCTTAGTCTCCCTCTTTACTATATTAGAGATAACTTCCTTATATCTTGAGAAAAGATGAGTGGCCGCACTATCAAACAACCAACTATCCCACGAATTGGGAGGAGAAGAACTAGTAAGTGTAGAAATAAGAATGTCTTCAGATTGATTTACAACATTACTTTCATACCTAGGAAATCTTGACTTCTTTTGAGGATGACTATCTTCTTCACTATTGCTTGAGGTTTCTCTTCTTCTACTTGAATATATTTACTATGGTAATTTCTTCGATCATCTTTTCTTCTTCGATTATTGTATTTGTTTTTATTGCTTCTAGTGATGTAACGTGGCCCTTTGTTCTTCTTGGCACAATCCCGTGCATAATGACCCTTCTTGTGACAATTATAGCTTTCAATATGAGACGATGTTCTATCATTCTTTCTTTTTTCATTTTGAGGAGGAGGATTTCTTGATGGACTTCCTTTTCCTTCTTCCTTTTTTCATGAGTGATAAATGCAATGGGCTCTCCTTCTTCATGTTTTTGAATCCTTCCTCTTGATATCATCCTTGATTCTTCTTGTGTAAAATTTTCAACAATTTCATCAAATGACAGAAGGAAATTATTGTTGCTTATGGTAGTAATGAAGGTTTCCGAAATAGGAGGGAGACATCTAAGAGTTAGGATCACCAATTACCTGTTAGGCACAAATTCTCCAACTCTTTGCAATTGATCTCTAAGACAAGATATCCTCATTATGAAGGATTGCATAGACTCTCCTTTGTTCATCTTGGTGTCTTGAGTTGTTCTTTCAAGGATATGATTTCATTCAAATTGTCGAATTCATACATGCCGACTATCTTATCATACATGTCTTTAGACCTTCTCAAGTTTCCAACATATGCAAGTAAATTATCTTGTAAACCATCAGCTATAATTTTCTTTGCTTTTAACTCACCTTTCTTCTGCTTGTTTTTAGTAGTAGCGAAAGCATTTTCCAAAGGCTCAGGTAATCTTCCCTTAATATAGTCCAAAACATCATTGTTATCACCTATGATCTCCAACCTAAATTTCCATGCAAGAAAATTGGATGAGTCATCCAACTTCTCATCCCTCTTGAAGAAGAAAGTAATCTTGACTTTGACTAGATCAACTCTTTCAACTTTCCAAAAATGATTGCTTCAAAGCTTGTCTCCTTTTTGGCTTGTCCTTCACCTTAGCTCTAATAGCATGTTAATTTTTTAGATTGTTCTATGTTGTTTCAATTACTTAACCCCAAATAAATTCTTCATTTAGAAATGCATCCAATTATTAACAAATGTTTCTAATCATAAACAATAATTGAAGATAAAACAATATATTCAATGACAAAGGAGACAATAGCACAACCACAAGAGACACTAGATTGGTCAAATACCAGGGAAAAAACCCCACTATGGGGGAAAGCCCTTTCAAATCCTCTTCTTATTAGATTGTCATAAAATATTTTAGCAAAGAGTATAATGAGCCCAATATATAATCATCAGTAAAGATCTACCAATACAAATCAGAAGCAGGCTTCCAAAATTACTATACAATAGAGAGAAACCTTCCGGTATTCAGACATCTGCGGTCAACTATGAAACCCTAGCTCAAAACCCTAGTCACACTCATCAAGATATTTTGCAAGTGAATGTGACTTCTTGGTCGCT
This sequence comes from Pinus taeda, assembly GCA_000404065.3. Lineage (NCBI taxonomy): Eukaryota > Viridiplantae > Streptophyta > Pinopsida > Pinales > Pinaceae > Pinus > Pinus taeda. The sequence continues at coordinate 127,883 of APFE031003253.1, read as the reverse complement.
CCTTGAGGCACTGTATGCATGTGATTATGACTTACCGGTCACTCTTTGAAGCGTGTCAAGCGAGAAACCAAGGTCTAATCCTCCCATAACTATCTCAGAGCCCCAATTGCTCCCTTTAGGCCGTTATGCAAGCGACTATAACTTCCCATTCACTGTATGAAGCATTGCGATTGTACGACTACATTCAAATCAATCCTATGACATGCATGCAACCCGAAAACATAAACCTAGACACATGCAAGCCCCAGATCTGTAATTTCGAACCTTTGCTCAAACTTCCTCCGTTAGAAATGTGCAAACCAAACAAATAGAAGAAGAGAAGAGAATGTTTGATCATGATGTGCAAATGAGGTTGAGGTCTCTTGTATTTATAGGCTTCCACGAGGGTCCACTTGATGTTGAGGCCGCCCTGTCCAAATGTACATATGTGAGAGGCCGACCTATCCCAATGTACACATGAGGGTTCATGAATTAAAAAACCAACCTTTTCTTGTACAAATGAGGTGATCTTTAGGTCGGTTTGGTCCTCTCAAAAATAGGAATCCATTGCAATCATCATCTCTATAATATGAGCTATCCAATGTGGAATTTGACCCTAATTGCATAAATTAACATCATGGTCCCCCTGCTTTGATCCTCTTATAACCACAATTTCTTTTGCTCTTATCTACCCCTGCATCTCTAGAATCTCTCTTTGGTTATGGAAGTAATGGATGTAATTGGATTCTTCCATTGTTGAAGCCAAAAAATAAAATTTATCTCAACCCCACATATGCGCAAATTTGTGTGGAGATGGATTTCAGCATGGGTTTCCAATAAAAATAAATTTGACTAGCACAAATTAATTGTGGGTTCAAAACCTCAACTACGAGAATATATCCTTTTAGTGTCAATCATGATATGAGATTGGATATACAATTAAAAATTATCATAGGTCCATGAAAACTAGCAATACATAGATAACTCAGAAAAGAAGTCGAAGGCCCAAATGGTGGGTAGGCACTCAGAGAAAACTCTATGTAGTTTATAAGGAAGAATAGCCCCATTATAAGGTAGAGGATGAACAAGAAGAAAAATATAGGCATGAAGACATGGAAGTCATAAAAACTCCATTGGAACTGAATTTAGAAGAGGAACATGCTTAATAGAGCACTAAGAACAATTCCTTCTCTCATGTTTATTCATAAAATAAGTCTAAATAAGTAACTTCTTGGGACATTGACCAAGAAGATGAGGAAGAGCCATTAAGGAGCCAAAATGATGAAGATGCTAGTAGATATCATCACCAGAGAGGTGAATTGCTAGATTCATCAAATAATATGGGATGGACCAAAGTTGGAAAAAAGGCAAAAAACATATCGCTTAGGAAAATGAGAAGCCAGTGAAAGTTAAACTGAAAAATAGTTAAGAAAAGGATGCAAATGTATTTGGATCTTAGGGGTATTTTGAAAAAAATTTGGGTGGAATGGGAATTTTTTTCTATATTGTGGAGTTCTCGATTGAGGATTTGGATTGAACTTGTATGCTCAATCTCAAATCCTGAAGGAATTTTGGCAATGCATTTTTAGAAGAATTGTGATGGTTTGGGGTTGGATCCCAGTTATTTTAATATAAACTAAAGTATCATTTCTATTTAAAAAATAATAAAAAAAAGAATTGAAGATCATCCCATATTGTAGGAATATAATGATGTATTTCCTAAAGAGAGTCTAGGACTGCCACCTTAGAGGGACATCGATTTCTCTATAGAACTCATTCTAAGAGCAATGCTTGTGTCCAAGACACACTGTGGAATGAGCACACTTGATTTAGTGGAACTGAAGATACAATTAGGAGAAATTTTGGGAAAAAGGTACGTTATATTGAGTGTGGGGCCTTTGGGAGCTCCAAACATATTTGTGAAGAAAAAAGATGGCACCTTTGGCTATGTATTGATTACAAACAACTGAACAATGAAACCATTAAAAGCAAGTATTCATTGTCCAATATTGATGATTTTTTTGACCAGTTGAGAGGAGCCAAAGTGTTTTTGATGGTAGATTTAAGGTATATGTATCAACAAGACTAGATCAAGGATGATGATATCCACAAGACTGCGTTCAAGACCAAATATTAAAACTATGAATTTGTAATGGTACCATTTGGTTGAAAAATGCACCAACGAATAATGTTTTCAGTAAATACTTGACAAGTTTGTGATGGTACTTATTGATGACAACTTAGTGTACTCAAAGATTGAAGAGGAGCAGGAAAAGCACCTTAAGGTTGTGTTACAAGTGCTAAGGAAGCACCATGTATATGTTAAGCTCAACAAATGTGATTTTTGAAAATCACAAGTGTACTACTTGGGTTATGTTATCTCCAAATAAGGAATGGTGGTTGATACTGAAAAGGTTAAGGCCATACTAGAATGCATTACTTCCTGAATGTAACAAAAGTTAGATCTTTTATGGGGCCGATAGGATATTACAGGGGATGCATTCAAGTATTTTTAACTATCGGGAACCCAATTACAACATTGGAAAATAATGGTGTGATATTTCATTGGATATCATAGTGCGTAGCAAGCTTTGAACAACTAAATCACCTTCTTACCAATGCCCCTATTATGAAAATTGCAAGCCTAGATAAAGACTTCATGGTTTGCATAGATGCTTGCAAAGAGGGAGTCGATGGAGTTTTCATGAAGGAACTACGTAACACATGATTTGGAGCTTTCAACCATTGTGCATGCTTTAAAAAAGTGGAGGCATTATTTGTTTGGGAGAAAATTCACACTAATGAAAGATCACAACAAGTTGAGGTATTTATTTGATAATATTTGATTGAATGCTAAGAAATATAGATGGATGGCCCTTATTAGTGAATTTTATTTTGAAATCAATCACACTAAAGGTAAAGAAAATCGAGCAGCTAGTTCACTCATTTGAAGTAAGCAAGTGATATACTTGGAAACCATAAACACCTATGATTCAGACATCAAGGAAAACATCATAGATGAATTATTGGAGGATAAACACTTCCAACACGTGAGCAAGTGCTTACAGCAAGAGCCCAAGGGGCTACTAGGAGAAATTGATAAACTAACTAGGGATATATTATTGTTGTTCAAAGGTAGGAAATACATGCCTAACATGGCTGAGTTAAAGAAACACATAATGTATGAGTTTCACAAAAGACCATATGCAGGTCACCTAGGATATTAAAAGATGATAAAAACCACCAAGAAATTGTATTATTGCCCAAGGATGAAGAACAAAATTGCTAACTGTATTTCTAAATGTTTAGAATGTGAATAGGTTAAAGTTGAATGCAAGCACCCAAAAGGACTATTATAACCAATACAAATTCTAGAATGGAAGTGGGAAGTTATATAAATGGACTTCATCACTAGATTACCAAAAACCCCAAGTAGAATGATGCGATCATGGTGGTAGTATATAATATTAACAGACAACTCACTTTATACTTGTAAATTTTACCTATAAGGCAATTGATATTACCCATTTTTTTATTAAGGATATTTTTATATTGCATGGCATGCCCAAGAAGATCATATATGATATGGATGCCAAGTTTACCTCTATTTTTTTGACAACTTTATTTACATGATTTTGAACCTAGTTAGCTTTCAACACATCATACCATATTTAAACTGATGGAAATACATAAAACATAAACATAATTTTGGAAGACATGCTTAGTGTATGCCATGCAGAGTCCAAGAAGTGGGAAGAATTTCTACCTTTGGTGGAATTTGAATACAATAATGGCTATCAAGAATCATTAAAGATGAGCCTTTTTGAAGCTATATATGGCAGAAAGTTCAATACCCAGATATAGTGGGATAATCCAGTGGGCACAATAACACTTGGGCCAACAATCCTAAAGGAAATGGGACATTCAATAATTAGCATTAGGTAGAGATTGAAGGTATCCTAAGACCAAGAAAAGAGTTATGTATACTAGAACAAAACACATAAAGAATTTTGAGCAGGAGAGCATGTATATCTCCTAATTAGGTCAAAGAGAAGTTCCTCAAGAGTGGTATCATGTGCCAAGTTACCACCAAGGTATTGTGGATCCTTCTAAATGTTGGAGAACTGGGATTGGTACCATATAAAATTGCCTTTCCTCCCATAGTGAAGGCACATGATATGTTTCATATATCATTACTTAAAATATATACACATGATGATAATCATGTTATTGATTGGAATTTGATATAGTGGAACTCGAGAGAGAATTTCGGCTAGAACCATAATGCATACTTGGCAGGAGGAAGACCATGCTCTTGAAAAAAGTCATCACACAAGTTAAGGTGCAAGGGAAGCACTTTGGACCAAATTAAGCAAAATGGGAGTTGGATGATGTCGTGAAAAGAGCATACCCATTTTTTTTTATGTATAAAAACTCAGTTCTACGGATAATAAAACACTCATGACAATGTTCCTTTAAAGGGGAGGGGAATGTAATATCCCTTTTTCTAATCCCCAAGTTTTGTAATGTAATTAAAGGATGAAAAAGGTGGAGAACCAGGATGGATATATTATTGAAACTACATGATGTAAATATTTTGATTTAATTATAAAATTGCTAAAGCTGAAGGAGAAGACAAGATTACATGGATCCTTATGTATGTAAGGATAGTTTGCTTAGGAAGCTAATAAGGGAGATTGTGAAGTTTCCTATCTCCTAGGAATTTAATGTCCAAATCCCCTAATTTTCTTGTTGAACTACTAACTACCCAAGTAGTTATGAGTGAATGGGGAAGCAGTTACTAGAGCCACCCAAGCCTGGGCCATGTACCTCATGGAAGATTCTTATTGACTGCATAACCCAAGAAAGGGATATGAAACCTTTCCTACATAAGGTAGTGTGGGAAGAACAAAGATAGGTTTTATGATTTAGTTTTTGGAAGTTAAATGTGGAATATTTTAGCGATTAGAGACAAATACCCAAATTGTGTGTAACACAAAACCATTGTGAACCTATAACCTTGTAAACCTATGTTTGGAAACTCGAATGCATAGTCTAGGATTATGTTGTGATAGCTAAGGAAACTAATGACAGATCCACCAATGAGTCATGTAAATCAAGAAAACTTGACCCTTTGATTATGTTTGTGCACATAAAGCACTAGAAAGAGGGAGGATCATTGAGGGAACCATAGAAAGTAGTGAACGGGTCTTCCTTTGTGTCGTGCAAGTGCTTAGTGGCAATATTTTTTCTATGTATTTAGCATAGAATCAATGCTTGAGAAGTGAAATTATTGTTTTGATTATGTAGGAATGAAAAAAATACAAATATAAACATAAACACAAAGATGCAACATAAATAAATCTTCAATTCATTAATTTCAAAGAACTGAAAGATGCTTACGTACAGAATGGAAATAAACTAGCTTAGGCGTTGGTAGCTCATCTTTGAGAATAGATATGGTGGCAAAATGCCTATGAACTATGTTCCAATGAGGCTCAAGGGCCTATTTTTATTGAACAACAAACAAAAACCATAAATAATAAAAAACCTAACCCTAGGAGATGGAACACCAAGAATTTGTGGGCCTCGTTAGGGCTAGTTGTGTAGCCAACTTCCCGACATCGTAACTTGGTCATATGACCTTAGTTTGGCACATATGATACCCCATTAGAAAGGTCTCTCCAATTACTACAATATTTGTGGTGGGCCTGAGGCGGACCACAAAAAAAAAAAAAACATTATTTAGGGGGTCAAAACAACTTCAAAAGTTCAAGGCCCAAAAACTGCTAAAAATAGTAAATTGTGCTATAATCAAGGAAATTGATGAAAACGACTGGAGCTGTAGGTGGAATAGGTAGGTGGCCACTAATATCCACTTAGATCCTCCCTCCCCCCTTAGGAAGTAATGGTTCTCATAACATGTAGAGCCTCCATTAGGTGAGGAAATTTATGTTGAACTTGGTCCCTAGTGAGCCACTTGCCCTAGTGAAGGAATTGGCTTGCATTGAAAAATCGATATAGATGGATCCTCTGTTGGCGAGTGTTATCGATATGTGTGTCCATGATCTTATCAGTTGTTTCATGTTTGATACAACTTGGGTTGAGCTTTTTTGGTGTCAATTGCTCAATGACATCGGATGCATCCAACAATGGGGGAAAGTATGGCAGCAGTCGATCCACATTGAATACTGGTTGCAGGCCAAGGAATGGTGGAATGCTAACTTTGAAATAATTGCCCCATACAACCTTAGTGATGGTGTAAGGCCCATATCAGAGCAAGTTAAGCTTGCAGTTGGCCCCAACGAGGCTCTCCTTATGCAAATGTAACCAAACTTTGTTTCCCACCTGGAACTTGTGTGGCATCCGATGCTGATCATGACACTGTTTGTACTTAGCATTTGCTCTGTCCAATATATCATGGACCTACTGGAAGATATCATGAATGCAATTAATGAATCTGTTAACTCTGTCATCTTCGGACTAGACATGAGATAAATCTTCCTAAGTAGTTGCAAGTGGTATGGAAACATCAATGGGACATAGTGGTTGGAATACCAATCCCACTTGAAAGGGGATGTGGCTAGTTGAGTTATGGAGAGATCTGTTGTAGCTATGATGGAAATAGGGGATGATTGCATCCCATGTGCATGGACGCTTCGAGGATTACATGCATAGGATGTGCATGATCATCTTGTTGATGATCTATGTATGGCCATCAATTTTGGGGTGGAAGGTCGTGGACTTAGTGACATTTTTATCCAACAATGACCAGAGGCTTGACCATAATTTACTTAGGAACTTGTTGTCTTGATTTGAGATAATGGATTGTGGGATCCAAAATTGTATCCATACTCATTAAACGAAGAATTTTGCAGTGGATTTGACTGTGATGCTCTTCTTACAGGCCGCCAAAATGGCCATCTTAGAGAACCTATCGACGACCATGAAATCACAGTCATTTCCATGCTTGGTAGAAGGAAGGCCCAACATGTAATCCATGGAGATGGATTCCCAAGGTCAGTGAAGAGTAGGCAGAGGAGTATACATTCCCTGATTCTTAATTGTAGGTTTGGAAATGACATAGGCAATGTAGGATCTGATGTACTTCCCAACATCTTGCTAAAGGTTCGACCAATAAAAATGTTTCTACAACACTGCCACTATCTTTTCTACCCCAAAATGTCCAACGAACCTACTATAGTGCACCTCCCAAATCATCTTGGCATGCTCGCTTGAAGGAACACAAAGGTGTCCCCAGTGGCATATATAATAGTGTGTCTTGGAGGTGAAAGTATGGAACTTTCTTACCTTCCAGGAGCATATGGTATGTGGTGCTGAATTCTAGATCACTCTTGTAAAGATGTGTCCATCTCGAAGTTTCGTGTTTATAAGAGTTGAACATAGTGGTCAACTCCATAACCGACAGTCAACTGAAGTAGTCTACAAAATTATTGGTGCTACCCTTCTTGTACTTAATGTTCAAATGGAACTATTGCAGATATTTGGACCATTTCTGATGGTGATCATTCTGTAACTTCCCTTGTGTTTGTATGAACTATAAGGGTCTATGGTTTGTGTGGATGACTATTTCCTACCCAAGAATATGATGCAGGAGCATCTGAGCACTCATAATTACAAGAGGAATCGAAAGTGGAGAAGGAGGACGAGGTGGACCATCGGAGCAAAACCAAGGAAATCTGTTTAAAATAGAGCTTAAATCATGGAATGGATAAGTCTCGAGAAGACTTTATTTAAATGTAATCTGCCATGTATGTGAATTAGTTGAGAGATTTGAGGAAGGGATGTGATCAAATCCTTCACAGTGATCTGATATAGATGGATCCTCTGTTGGCGAGTGTTATCGATATGTGTGTCCATGATCTTATCAGTTGTGTCATGTTTGATACAACTTGGGTTGAGCTTTGTTGGTGTCAATTGCTCAATGACGTCGGATGCATCCAACAATGGGGGAAAGTATGGTAGCAGTCGATCCACATTGAATACTGGTTGTAGGTGAAGGAATGGTGGAATGCTAACTTTGAAATAATTGCCCCATACAACCTTATTGATGGTGTAAGGCCCATATCAGAGCAAGTTAAGCTTGCAGTTGGCCCCAAAGAGGCTCTCCTTATGCAAATGTAACCAAACTTTGTTTCCCGCCTGGAACTTGTGTGGCATCTGATGCTGATCATGACACTGTTTGTACTTAGCATTTGCTCTGTCCAATATGTCATGGACCTACTGGAAGATATTATGAATGCAATTAATGAATCTGTTAACTCTGTCATCTTCGGAATAGACATGAGATAAATCTTCCTGAGTAGTTGCAAGTGGTATGGAAACATCGATGGGACATAGTGGTTGGAATACCAATCCCACTTGAAAGGGGATGTGGCTAGTTGAGTTATGGAGAGGTCTGTTGTAGCTATGATGGAAATAGGGGAGGATTGCATCCTATGTGCATGGACGCTTCGAGGATTACATGCATAGGATGTGCATGATCATCTTGTTGATGATCTATGTATGGCCATCAATTTTGGGGTGGAAGGTCGTGGACTTAGTGACATTTTTATCCAACAATGACCAGAGGCTTGACCATAATTTACTTAGGAACTTGTTGTCTTGATTTTAGATAATGGATTGTGGGATCCAAAAGTGTATCCATACTCATTAAACGAAGAATTTTGCAGTGGATTTGACTGTGATGCTCTTCTTACAGGCCGCCAAAATGGCCATCTTAGAGAACCTATCGACGACCATGAAATCACAATCATTTCCATGCTTGGTAGAAGGAAGGCCCAACATGTAATCCATGGAGATGGATTCCAAGGTCAGTGAAGAGTAGGCAGAGGAGTATACATTCCTTGATTCTTAATTTTAGGTTTGGAAATGACATAGGCAATGTAGGATCTGATGTACTTACCAACATCTTGCTAAAGGTTCGACCAATAAAAATGCTTCTACAACACTGCCACTATATTTTCTACCCCAAAATGTCCAACGAACCTACTATAGTGCACCTCCCAAATCATCTTGGCATGCTCACTTGAAGGAACACAAAGGTGTCCCCAGTGGCATATATAATAGTATGTCTTGGAGGTGAAAGTATGGAACTTTCTTACCTTCCAGGAGCATATGGTATGTGGTGTTGAATTCTAGATCACTCTTGTAAAGATGTGTCCATCTCGAAGTTTCTTGTTTATAAGAGATGAACATAGTGGTCAACTCCATAACCGGCAGTCAACTGAAGTAGTCTACAAAATTATTGGTGCTACCCTTCTTGTACTTAATGTTCAAATGGAACTATTCCAGATATTTGGACCATTTCTAATGGTGATCATTCTGCAACTTCGCTTGTGTTTGTATGAACTATAAGGGTCTATGGTTTGTGTGGATGACTATTTCCTACCCAAGAATATCATGCAGGAGCATCCGAGCACTCATAATTATAAGAGGAATCGAAAGTGGAGAAGGAGGACGAGGTGGACCATCGAAGCAAAACCACGGAAATCTGTTTAAAATAGAGCTTAAATGATGGAATGGATAAGTCTCGAGAAGACTTGATTTAAATGTAATCTGCCATGTATGTGAATTAGTTGAGAGATTTGAGGAAGGGATGTGATCAAATCCTTCACAGTGATCCGATCCAATGTTCCTTTATACATATATAGATATATATATATATATATATATATATATATATATATATATTATATATATATATATATATATATATATATATATATATATATATAATATATATATATATATAATATATATATGAGCCAACGTGTTCAATGGAGAGATAGAGAGGATATAAGTGATAGATAGAATTGTGTAAGCTGAGAGTAATCAAAATGTAGTCGAGAGGAAACTATTTCTAAGGTTGAAATGCCTTAGTCAAATACTATAGAATGAATATAACTGTGTTATGTGGATTCCCGCGAGCTTGTGTATTTATGCCTTTTCCAGTTATGTTGTATATATGCGTTACTCATTTAAATCATGTTTGTAAGTGGTTTATCGACCATCAATCACTGTGAGGATCGATGGTGATCTAAAGATATCTCAATGAATGGTTATAGGTGCGCTGTATGGAGTGATGACCGTGTGTAGATAGAGTATGTCAGGAACCCTAGTTGAGGCAAATTCCATCAAAACATGCGAGATCAAGCCAAGGAAGAATAGTGAAGAAATGAAGTATCGGAAAACCAAGGTTGTTGGATTTTATAGATCAACGGCCATGATTTTATCGCATAGGTGGAACCCTTTGGGTGTTATCAGATCTTGACCATCGAGAAGAGCAATTGTGATAATGCAATGGATCATGGACCATCAGATCGAGAGTCCAGATCGATGGTCCCGAAGTGATCACTTATCACATATCGAGGAGGTCAAAGGGCTAACAGTAATGAATTTTGCGATAGCGCCGATGTGGTGGAATGCCGATACGTTGATTGCGATAAATCGACAATCGAAAGTCGGGGCGGTCAGAGCAGCAGAAAGGGTTGGATCGAGGAGTGGACCTGACAGAGATATTGAGGAGGGCTTATAATTATTTTGAAATCCGGCTATGTGTTCAGGTTATTAAAGGGAAACTCGATAAACATGTGGTCCATGGTTTTAAGGCTTAAAAGCCTCAAGAATGCTTTCGATAACAAAATGGGCTCATAACCCATAGGTCCCAGGATCGAATTTTGTAAAGAAAAGGGGTTTTGGCCTTACCCCAAAATCTCTTTTCATTAGAATATAATTCTTCCATTGTCAAGAAATTTTCTTTTTCTTCATTGTTGGTGACTTGAATCAAAGGCCAAGTGATATGAGATAATCCCAACACAAACCTGCAATAGAAATTGGAAAGACCTAGCAAGTTGAGGAGCTCTGTTAGAGTGGTTGGGGCTGGCCAATCCTGAGTAACTTATATCTTGGTTGGGTCCACCTTGCTTATCAACGATATATCCTAGATATTGAACCCGGGTCATACCAAAAGTGCATTTCTCCAAATTGGCACACAATTTGTGTTATTGTAGGGTTTGGAGGACTTGTTGAATATGGTGTATGTGATCTTCCCATCTCTAATTGAAGATTAGAATGTCATCCATATATACTACCGCAAACGAGTTGGTGAAGGGCTGAAAGATGTTGTCCATTAGTTGCATGAAGGTTGTAGGGGCATTCGTCAACCCGAAAGGCATGACCAACAATTTGAAAAGGCCCTCTTGGATTTGAAGGCAGTCTTCCACTCATCAAAGGGTTTGATTGGTACCTGGTGATAACCAGATTCAAGTAAATATTTCTAAAATATTCCCCCCCCCCGACTTGGTCTAGAAGGTCATCAATCCATGGGATTATATACCTATTTAGGACAGTGATCTTATTCAACACCCGATTGTCAATATAGAGCCTCTAGTTTTCATCCTTATTTTGTATTAATATGATTGGGTTCCTACAGGGTCATGAGCTTTGCTTGATGTGCACTTTCTACAACAACTCCTGAACCTACCTCTTGATTTCATCGTTTTCCAGAATAAAGCATCGTTATATTGGTCCATTGGGTAGCGGCACGCTTGGGATTAGATCGATGGAGTGCTTGACCTGATAGTGTATGGGTACCATTGTGGGTGAGGTGAATATGTCCCTATACTCCTCCATGACCTTGTCCATCTACTGCTGCCGTGCGGAGGAACCCTATCTGAAGGCTATGGATGTGGCCACAATCTTCCTGTTTCTCTGAGGACGAATCATAAGTAAGACAAATTTCTTGGTTTGGGAAATGATGTTACTACATTGTTTAGCATAGATAAAAGATAAGTCAGTAGGCAATGCTACCTTTGGTATCTTGTATAATTTATAACCCAAATTAATAATAACACAACGAGGTCTAGATTCATATACAACATGACGCTTCCATAGGTATGACTAACCTAATAAAAAATCACAAACTTCCAAAGGGGAAACATTACACAATACCTCATCTACAAAGGGCTTAATTCTATAAGGCAGGAAACACTGATGGCTGACATGGAGATATCGCTCTTAGTGGAGCTACCTAATGGTGTACAACTGTGGGTGTGGTTTTGTTGGTAGATTCAATATCTTAATGACCTCGGCTAAGATCAGGTTCTTCTGGCTCCCGTTGTTAATGATGAATTGTATCGGTGAACCCTTTACCCACATCTGCAAGTGGAAGTGGCACTCCCCCTCCTCTGGATCCTTAGGTTCCACCTTTTGGAGCTTGGTGGTGGCTACCATCACAAAGGGTTCGACGTTAATGATATGCTTTCCCTTGTTAATTCCCTTATTGAACTCCGACTCAAAATCAGAGCATGCATCCGCTGCTGAGTCTTTTAGGTCGACCACCAACACATGCTTCATGCGACAATTGTTCGTGGTGTGAGTGGGAGTTTTATGGAACTCACACCAATTGCTAGTGTATTTATTTTCCTTCCCATTATTCTTGGCTTGTGGCTTCGAGGAGTTGTCTTGGGGGGTCACAGCCTAACTCTGCTATTTTCTCTATGGCTTGGGGCAGCCTTTGCTTTGCTTCAGGTTCACATATCCAAAGTATAACTTCTTTTGCTTGAATTTATGCTCAATCTTAGAAACATATCGATATGCTACACCAAGTGAGGAGATGTCTAGAAATCCATTTCCTTCTGAATTTATTTGTGCAAAAACTATGGTACTTGAGTACTAGATGTTGCTCAGAATATTTGGTACCCAACTTTATGTGCAGGGTATGGAAAAGATTCATCAGGTCATGCACATCTTAATCCCTTTGCTGCTGTAGTGTAGTCTATTGTATGTACTTGTCCTCATAGCTCCCCACGAGTTAATACTTCTCCTTGATGGCATCTCAGAAATAATTCTAAGTGGGTGAGGCTGAAAATAGTGAGGTTTATCTCTTGTCCCTCTAAGGACTGCAAAAGTAATCTTTTCCCTGTTGGAAAAATCATGAATCGAAAAATATCCTTCTAATAAATTTAACCATTTATCCACGACGTCTGCATCTATATGGCCTTCAAATATGGGAATGTCAAAGTTGACTTATAACTTGAAAGAAGTGGCAACTCCAGAGTGGCTGCCAGATGAATATGCATCCGCTGAAGGACAAAGTTGTCCACCATAGTGTTCCTTTGTTGCTTGAAGGTTTCTTTGAGCAATATTTTGAAAGGATCTCCTACTCCCTTGTCTTTCTTTCATTCTTCCATGGGAGGCCCTTGGGGTTTGCGAGAATCTTGCAAAGGTTCAACTAGTTTGAGCCCTAACTCCTTATACCTTGACCTCATTGGGGACATATAAATAAAAAATGAGAAAGGGTAGATCGCTATGATACCACTGATTTGGACTTATGCAGGAATGAAACAAAATACACATATAAACATAAACATAGAGATGTAACAAAAATAAATCGGCATTTCATTAATATCAAAGAACTGAAAGATGCTTATGTACAAAATGGAAATAAACTAGCTCGGGCAATGATAGCTTATCTATGAGAAGAGATGTGGCAGATACATGCCTCTGAATTGTGTTCCAATGAGGATTAAGGGCCTTTTTTTAATTGAACAATAAAGGGAGATCCTAAACAACTAAAAAAATAACCCTAGGTGATGGAATGACAAGAATTAGTGGGCCCTGTTCGGGTTAGTTGGGCAACCAAATTCCTAAGGTAATAACTTGGTCATATGATCTCTGTTTGGCGTGAAGGCCACTAGAATGGTCATCTTAAAGAATTTTTCAATGACCACAATAACACAGTGATTGTCATGCTTAGTAGAAGGAATGCCCAACAAGTAATCCATGGAGATGGATTCCCAAGGCTGACTAGGAGTAGGCATAGGAGTATATAGGCATTGCTTCTTGATCGTCAGTTTGGAAATGGCGCAGGAAGTGTAGGATCTAATGTATTTTCTGACATCATGTAGAGGGTTCACAAATAAAAATACTTTTGCAGCACTGCCATTGTTTTCTTGACTCTGAAATTTCCAGCAACTTGAATGTAGTGTGCATCCAAAATCATCTTGGCACGCTCGCTTGAAGGAACATAGAGGTGTCCCAAGTGGCATAACAATGTGCCCTGGAGGTGAAAATCTAGAACTTTCTTGCCTTCAAAGAGCATCTGGTATGTATTTCTGAATTCTGGACCGCTCTTGTATATATGCGGCCATCCTAAAGCCTTGTGTCCACAAGAGTCAAGCACAATTGTTAATGCAATAACCAGTAAATGACTAAGATAGTATGTGACATTATTGGTGTTTCTCTTCTTATACTTGATGTTCAAATGGAATTGTTGCATATATGTGGACCATTTTTTATGGTGATCGTTTTGCAACTTTCCTTGTGTCTGTATGAACTATAGGGGTTGGTGGTCTATGTTGATGATTGTTTCCTTCCCCAAAATATAATGCTTCCATTGTTGGAAGGCCTAAACAATGGAATATATCTCTTTGTCATAAGTGGGATACTTTCAAACTTTATCCAAAAGTGTCTCACTGTGATATGCCATCAGATTCCCTTGATGGATAAAAACTGCACCAATAGCATAGTCGGAGGCGTCTGTCTCAATTTCAAATGGTTGTTATAGGTTTGGAAATGTGAGCACTGGTGCAAAAAAAAGGTGAAGCTTCAACTCAACAAACACCTTTTGTTGGGATTCAGACAAAAATAACTTTATTTTCGCTTCCCCCTTGGTGGCTTGACTCAAAGGCCAAGTGATGTGAGAGAATCCCAACATGAACCTACGATATAAATTGGCAAGACCTACGAAGCTGCAGAGCTCTATTAGAGTGGTTGGGGCTAGCCAATCCTGAATAACTTGTGTCTTGGCTAGGTCCACATGTATATCTCGTTCATCAATTATGTACCCCATATATTGAACCTGGGTCATACCAAAAGTTCATTTCTCCAAATTGGCATACAATTTGTGTTGTTGTAGGGTTTGGAGGAACTATTGGACATGGTGTATGTCCTTTTCCCATATTTGGCTAAAGATCAGGTTGTCGTCTAGGTACACTACTACGAACGAGTTGGTGAAAGGTCGCAAGATGTCATCCATCATTTACATGAAGGTTGCAGGGGCATTCGTCATGAAAGGCATGACCAACCATTCAAAAGGCCCTCCTTGGATTTGAAGGTGGTATTCCATACATCGGAGGGTTTAATAGGTACTTGGTGATAACCAGACTTTAGGTAAATCTTGCTAAAGTATTTGCACCCTTGAGGGTGTCATTAATCTGTGGGATTGGATACCTATTCTGGACAATGATCTTTTTCAGCACCTGGTAGTCAATATAAAGCCTTTAGGTTCCACCCTTCTTCTATACCAACACAATTAGGCTCCCACAAGGCGATGAACTCGGCCTGATGTTCCCTTTCTACAACAACACTTGAGTCTTCCTTATGATCTTTGTTGGGTGTGGAGCCTGATTATATTCTTTATTCAGAGGTATCACCACATTAGACCCTAGTTCGTAATGTGGCGGCAACACCGCCTGTAATATTTGTGCTGCAAGGGGGGTGTAGGGGGGGCAGCGCCCCCAAAGCTAACAATAGTTGTAAAATTGACTTGTAAAATGTTGTAATTTCATAGTCAATCTGGGCCGTTCATTAGGCAGAGATATGGCAGTAGAAGTTATGTTTAATTTAGGGTTTTTTGCCCTAGAAGGCAACCCCTCGCTATATATGATGGAATTGTATTGTGTCTATGGAGATCTGTATTTTGAGTGAGAAAGAGAGAGGAGATTGTGTGAGAGTGAAGAGTGTATTACAACGGATATACTGTAGGTTGTATCTCTTTAGTTTGCTAGATAATATAAAAGGAAGGATTAGCTGTTTCTCCGTGGACGTAGCCCAAATTGGGTGAACCACGTATATCTGTGTCTCTTGTTTTATGTGTTTATATTTCTGCTATATATTTTATGTGTTCTATTTCTTTGTAATATATAATTTTCTAACAACTGGTATCAGAGCCAAAGGTCTATTTGGTTGATAAAATCACATGAGAGAAGGGTTCTTGGTTCGAGTGGGAGCAATGGCAGAAGATGGTAGGTTTAGGGTAGAAAAATTTAACGGCCAAAACTACCAACTATGGAATATGCAGATGGAAGATTATCTGTATCAGAGAGATCTGTACCTACCATTGAGCGGAAAGGCAAAGAAGCTGACGAGTATGACAATCACAGAATGGGATATTCTTGACAGAAAGGCACTTGGAACAATACGACTCTGCTTAGCGGCATTGGTAGCCTTTAATATTTCAAAGGAAATGACAACAGAGAGTTTAATGAAGGCATTGGCCAAACTATATGAAAAACCCTCAGCCTCAAATAAGGTATTCCTTATGAAGCATTTATTTAATATGAAGATGTCAGAAGGTGGATTTGTTGTTGATCATTTAAATGAATTTAATAAAGTTATCAATCAGTTAAGTTCTGTAGGGGTAACTTTTGATGATGAAGTTAGGGCTATGTTATTTCTATGCTCATTTCTAGAAAGTTGGAATGGTTTAGTTATGGCCATTAGTAACTCTGTCTCTGGATCTAGTACTTTAAAGTTTGATGATGTTGTTGGTGCAATCCTTAGCGAGGAAATGCGATGGAAAAGCTCTGGTGAGACATGAGGTAATGATTTGACTGCAGAGACTAGGGGAAGAAAAATGGAAAGAGGAAAGAGTCCAGGATATCACAATAAGTCGAGGAAAGGCAAATCCAAGTCCATATCAGGGATAGTGTGCTGGAAATGCGGGAAGAAAGGACACCTGAAGAAAGACTGCAAGTCTCGGAAGGGAAAAGAAGGAGACACACAACAAGAAAACAATCATGAAGCAAATGTGACAAGTGATGTGTTGCAAGATGCTTTGATTCTTTCATTAGAAAATATTATTGATGCCTCGGTGGTAGATTTAGGGGCCTCATTCCATGCCACACCTAATAGGAAACATTTTCATGATTATGTTCAAGGAGATTTTGGATAGGTTTGATTGGGTGATGATAAACCCTGTAAAATCATTGGAATGGGTACAATTTTCATAAAACAATGGAATGGAAATCAATGGCTATTGAAGGAGGTAAGGCATGTTCCATATCTGAAGAAAAATTTGATTTCAACAGGGCAATTGGGAGGTGAAGGCTGTGTAACTAATTTTATAGATAAAACCTAGAAGGTCACTAAAGGAGCCGTGATAATAGCAAAAGGAGAAAAGGTTGGTACATTGTATTTATGCAATGGTATTTCTAATTTTGTTAATGGTTTAACCTCTACAGGAGAAGATACGACATTGTGGCATCATAGGCTTGGGCACATGAGTGAGAAGGGGATGCAGATTCTTCACTCAAGAAATTTGTTGCTAGGTTTGAAGCATGTTTATTTAAAATTCTGTGAAAATTGTGTGTATGGAAAACAGAAGAGAGTCAGATTCCTCAGAGTTGGGAAAGAAAAGAAGAGCAAAAAATTAGAGCTTGTGCATACAGATGTATGGGGACCTGCTCAGGTATCATCTCTCGGTGGATCTCGTTATTATGTTAGTTTTACTGATGATGCAACCAGAAAAACCTGGATTTATTGTATTTGAAATAAATCTGATGTATTTGATACTTTCAAGAAATGAAAAGCTTTGGTTGAAAATGAGACATGAAAAAGGTTGAAGTGTCTCAGATCAGACAATGGAGGTAAATATTGCAACAAAGAGTTTGATAGGTAGTGTTCATAGAATGGAATTTGCACAGAGAAGATAGTTCCAGGAACACCACAAGAAAATGATGTGTTAAAAAGGATGAATAGGACAATCATTGATCCGAATTGGATCCATAAAGAGAAATAAACAGAACCATGGTTGTACCAAGTCAGGAAATACTTCTAAGAATTCCAAAACAGCGATAAAAAACACCCTGAACTAGTGGCAATGGCAACCAGCGTGGAACGTTGAGGACCTTGGTCAAAGCGCGCTGACCGAGGCCCATGGAGACTGTACGGGAGGCCGAATTAGCCCCTGGGAGCCCTGGATCGGGAAATAGAGGTGGGTTTTGATGCGAGAAGCTAGAGAACCGCGGGCGAAAAGTGAAAAAGCGCTAAAGGACAAGGTGGGACCCACGCTCCAAAAAATCGGTAGTATTGATCGGGGTGCCCTCAAACGGTAAGTGGTTTTGGAGAAATTGGAGTGATCCTGCTCAACGATCGACGCGTGGCAAGTGGAGGAGAGAGAAAACTGAAGCTGATCGCGCATTAATGGTTGAGCTAGTCAACCGCGTGGATGTGCATATGGTGTCGGATCTGGAGGCCCCAGATTGGACGGCTGAGATCTTGCCCGATGGGGGAAGTGGAATTGACGAAGGAATGAGCCGCGATTTAGAAGGATTTGAAGTTCGTTTTGACCACCATGGTGGAGGAAGACTTCATCCATGATGTAACCGAAGAACCGAACCAACAAAGCAGGCTAGCGCGTTACAGGAGGACATGTGGCCACTCCCTGTGAGCCGATGATGACGCCGAACCAGGGAACTCCAAGCGTAGTTGCAGAAGGCGATTCGACGGAGGCGGAAGAGGAACTGAAAAAACATGGAAATGAATGACTTAAAGCCATGAAAAGAAACCAGAACAAACACCGAGATAGTCAGTCAGAGAGAGAGACAGAGGAACTAGAATCCTGAGAGGAGGATAGAACACAGGGGAAAAGACAGTGAAGCAAAAGCAAAAGAGGACAGAGGGCCGAGCTAACCAAAGGAAGTGTCAAGCACCAGAGAGCTTGAGGGATTCAAGCCATCCTAGAGGGGATCTGTCCGGACTGAGCACCACATTGGGCTCTTTCCATTGTAGACCAGAAGGTCATAGAGCTGGTAGGCAAACGAGTCTGTGCACTCCAGTGGCTTGGGGAATCCAAGAACCACCTTGCCAAGCAAATCTGTTTCAGGTGACTCATATTGAGCTCCTGCATTGTAATTATTTGCTTGAAACACAATAAAATAAGGCCACCACTGAAGCTGGACCAAAGATGTAGCCCTGGAGAATAGGGTGAACTCCTTATTAATTTCTTGTGTTCTTGTATTTGCTTACTATATTTATCCGATGTCTTTCCATTCAATTGTCTGTGTATTGGAAATATGATCGATCCGTTGCTTAAATAACATAAACACACACACCAGCACATGAGTCTATAATACCTTCATTTAAAATATTTAACTAAGGTCACTCACATGGTGATTATTAGATCAATCATGGAGCGTGCAAGGTGCATGATATTGCACGCAAGATTGCCTTTACAATTTTGGGCAGATGTTGTAGATACTGCTGTTTATCTAATAAATAGAGGGCCTTCAAGTTCCTTGGATGGTGTTATTCCAGAGGAGGCATGGACAGGTAAAAAGGTAAACTACTCATTTTTAAAGACTTTTGGCTGTGAAGCCTTTGTCCACATTAATAAAGAAAATAGAACAAGGCTTGAGGAAAAATCAAAGAAATGTACCTTTATTGGATATGGTGTTAATGATTTTGGTTATCGCTTTTATGATTATGAAAAACACAAAATAATTAGGATCAGAGATATCATATTCAATGAAAAGGTTTTGTATAAGGATCAGATGCAGGGAAAGAAATAGGAAAAGGAAAACAAAGAATACATAGTCCTTGATGACATCATAGAAAAAGTGAAGGTGCCTGAAAATCATAATGATCAACAACGAGAACAACAACAACAACAACAAAAAGCACCTCAAACACCTGAAAGTGGTGTTAGAAGATCTACCAGGATAAGTAGACCCCCTGAACGATACTCTCCTTCATTATATTATGTATTGTTGATTGATTTTGGTGAACCAGAATGTTATGAAGAAGTAGTGCAGGTAGAAACCAGGAAGAAGTGGGAGCAAGCCATGAAAGAAGAGATGGACTCCTTAACACATAACCAGACTTGGGACTTAGTCAGGTTGCCTGCAAGTGAAACAAAATTGCAGAATAAATGAGTTTACAGGTTGAAGGAAGAAGATGGAGGTAAGCTAGACTTGTGGTGAAGGGGTCTGCACAGAAAAAGAGTATATATTTTGATGAGATATTTTCTCCTATTGTTAAAATGACTTCAATCAGAACTATTTTAAGTCTAGTAGCAGCTGAATATTTGCATCTTGAGCAATAGATGTAAAGAAAACCTTTCTCCATGGGGATTTTGAGGAAGAGATATATATGTAGCAGCCATAAGGATATGAGGTAAAAGGGAAGGAGAAACTAGTGTGTAGGTTGAAGAAGAGCTTGTATGGCTTAAAATAGGTTCCAAAGCAGTGGTATCTAAAATTTGACAGGTTTATGTCTGATCAAGGTTATACTAGATGTCACTATGATCATTGTGTTTCTCTCAAAAGGAAAAATGATGGCAGCTATATTATATTGTTATTGTATGTAGATAACATGCTTGTTGTAGGTTCTAACATGCAGGAAATAAATGTGATCAAAAGAAAATTGGTGAACTCATTTGCAATGAAGGATTTGGGTGTTGAAAACAAATCCTTGGTATGAGAATAACTAGAGACAGGAAGAATCGAAAATTAACATTGTCTTAGAGTGAATATATAAAAAATGTGTTGAAAAGATTTAATATGCAAAATGCAAAACTAGTTAATATACGTTTGGCTAGCCATTTCAAAATAAGTAAGGTGTGTCCCAAGACTCAAGAAGAAATGGATTATATGTCTAAAGTTCCATATGCATTAACAATTGGAAGCATAATGTATGCAATGGTCTGCACAAGGCCCGATATTGCACATGCAGTGGGAGTTGTAAGTAGGTAGAACAATCCAGAAAGAACATTGGATGATGGTGAAGTGGATTCTTAGGTATTTGAGAGGTACCACAAATCAAGCATTATGCTTTGGTGGTTCAAACATTGCTCTACAGGGATATGTTGATGCAGACATGGCGGGTGATAGAGATAATAGTAGGAGCACAACATGGTATGTGTTTACTGTAGGTGGAACAACTGTTAGTTGGGCTTCAAAACCGCAAAGTGTTGCTGCACTCTCAACAACAGAAGCAAAGCATGTTGCTGCTATAGATGTTAGTAAAGAAATGATTTGGTTACAATGGTTTCTGGATGAATTGGGTAAGAAGCAGGAGTTGGGGAGGTTATATAGTGACATCCAGAGTGCCATACATCTTGCAAATAACTCTGCATTTCATTCCAAGACTAAACATATACAACTCAAGTACCAATTCATACGGTCAGCATTGGAAGATGGACATTTGAAGCTGGAAAAGATACACACTAGCTAGAATCCTGTAGATATGTTAACAAAAGTTGTAACTAGGGAGAAACTGAGATTCTGCTCAGTTTCAATTGGTCTTCAAGTATGATGAAGAAGATGAGAAACAACCATGTCCAAAGTGGAGTCATTGTCCAACAAATGAAGTAGCGATGGAGTTGCTATAATCAGTCTCCAAGTGGGAGATTGTTGGGTGTGGAGCCTAATTATCTTCTTTATTCAGAGGTATCAACGCATTGGACCCCAGTTCGTAATGTGGTGGCAACGCTACCCGTAATATTTGTGCTACAAGGGGGGTCTAGGGGGGATGTAAAATTGCCTTGTAAAATGTTGTAATTTCGTAGTCATTCTAGGTCGTTCATTAGGTAGAGATCTAACGGTAGAAGTTATGTTTAATTTAGGGTTTTTTGCCCAGAAGGAAACCCCTTGCTATATATGAAGGAATTGTATTACGTCTATGGAGATCTATATTTTGAGTGAGAAAGAGAGAGGAGATTGTGTGAAAGCGAAGAGGGTATTACATCAGATCTATTGTAGGTTGTATCTCTTCAGTTTGCTGGATAATATAGAAGGAAGTATTGGATGTTTCTCCGTGGATGTAGCCCAAATTGGCTGAACCATGTATATCTATGTCTCTCTTGTTTTATGTGTTTATATTTCTGCTATATATTTTATGTGTTGCATTTCTCTATAATATATAATTTTCTAACAATCTCATCGTTCTCCATAACAAAGCATCGATAGATTGATCCCATGCCCGGGGTCAGGTCGATGGAGAGCCTGATTTGACAGTGTAGGGGTAGCCCTGTGTGTGAGGTGAAGATGTCCCTGTATTCCTCAATGAACTTGTCCATATGTTGTTGTTGTACGGTGGAGCCTTTTCTGGAGGTCATGGAGGTGGCCACAATCTTCTTCTTACCCTGAGGGCGAATCATGAGGAAGACAAATTTCCTCGTTTGACAAATGATCTTACTGCATTGCTTTGTAGAGATCAAAGAGATGGTAGTAGGAAGTGCTACCTTCGGTATCTTGTACAACTTATTTCCCAAAGTAATAATAATAGTGCGAGTGCTAGACTCGTACACAACATGACACTTCCACAAGTATGGTTGGCCTAATAATACATCACAAACTTCAAGAGGATAAAAATCACACAATACCTCACACGTGAATGGCTTTATGTTTTAGGGGAGGCAATACTACTCGCTAATGTGAAGATCTTGTCCTTGGTGAAGCCACCTGATGGTGTACGTCTATGGGTGTGGTGTGGTGAGTAGGCCCTGCTGCTTCATGACCTTTGTTGAAATGAGGTTAGTTTGGCTCCCATTGTTGAAATTGAACTACAATAGAGAACCCTTCACCCACATCTGTCAGTGGAAGAGGCGCTCCCCCTCCTCTGTATCTTTGGGCTCAATCTTCTGGATCTTGGTGGCAATAGTGGCACTAGGCTCCACATCAATAATCTACTTCCCTTTTTCATTCCCCTTGTCGAGTTCTGACTCAAAATCAGAACATGCATTTGATTCAAAAGACCTCATCTCGGCCACAAACAACTGCTTGGCTCAACACTCATTCATGTTGTGAGTGGGACTCTTATGGAGCTCACATCACTTTCCCATGGTCTTCTTTGTCTTCGTGGTGTTGTTCTTTGTTTGTGGCTTTGACAGGTTGTCCTGGGTCACCCCGCCTTGGTTTAGTCCTTTTTTATATGGTTTGGGGGTGCCCTTCCCTTGCTTCGAATTCATAGATCCAAAGTCTCGCTTCTTTTGTTTAAAATTATGCTCGATCTTGATAGCATACCGATATGCAACACCAAGAAAGGAGATGTCTAGGAACTCCATTTTGTCCTGGATGTACTTTTGTAGACAGATCTATTACTTGAGTAGCAAAGGTCACTCAGAATCATTAATACCTAGGCTCGTGCAAATGGCATGAAAGACATTTGTGAACTCTAGCACGCCTTGGTTCCTTCCTTGCCGCAGTATGGTCCACTTTATGTATTTATCTTCATAGCTCATGAAAGGATAGTATTGTTCCTTGATGAAATCTCAGAAAGAATTCCAAGTGGGTGCAACTAAGAACAGTGAGGATTCCCTCTCATCCTTTTGCTCACAATACGTTTCCCACCAATTCTTGACATGGAGGGGAAACTTTAAGGAGTGAAAAACTAATATTTTCCTGATTGGAAAAGTCATGAACCAAAAAAAAAATCCTTCCAATATATTTAACCATCTATCTAAGACGTCTACATCTATTTGGGCTTCAAATATGGGAATGTGAAAATTAACTTGTACCTTAAAAGGAGTGGCACCTCCAAAGTGGCTACTAGATGAAGATGCGTCACTTGTGGGTAGCTACCAAAGGATCTGGGCAAAATTATCCATCATCACATTCCTCTGTCGCTCGAGGGCATCCTCAAGAAATATTTTGAAAGGATCTCCTGCTCCCTCATCTTTCTTTTCTTCCGCCATGGGAGGTCATTAGGGTTTGCGAGGCTGGTCTTGCAAAGGTTCAACCAATTCGATACCTAACTCTTTATACCTTGGCCTCGTTGGGGACATGCAAAGAAAAACAGAGAAAGGGTAGACTACTATGATACCACTAATATGGAATTATGCAGTAACATGACAAAATACATATATAAACATAAACACAGAGATGCGACAAAAATTAAACTTCATTTCATTAATATCAAATAATTGAGATATGCTTATATACAAAATGGAAATAAACTAGCTCAGGTGATGGTAACTTATCTTTGAGAAGAGATGTGTTGGCTACATGCCTTTGAACTATGTTACAATGAGGTTCGAAGGTCTATTTATCATTGAGAAACAATAGAAAACCCTAAACATCTAGAAACTTAACCCTAGGAGATGAAGCACCAAAATTATGGGCCCTATTGTATTTCTGAGATGATAATGGTTATCTATCATGCTAGGGCATCTAAGATATTTTTTTGGGGGGTTTTGTTTTAATTTTTGGAGGACCAATGTATGAAACAGATTCAAAACAGTGATGTCTAACTTTCTTGAATAATACTAATATTAAACAAAGGACTGCTATTAATTTCCACACAGTGATTTAGCTTATCTGGTGATGAGTAGAAACAAAAATATGATATTACTATTACAATTTTCAAATAGAAAATAAATAACCATAAGTAAGAAAACCTTCAAACAATTTCCAGAAAGTCTGACAAAATATGCCTAAGATTACAAAGATACTGATGATTTTATGATCTAGAGGGAATTACTTAAACAAACATTTCTTATAATTCATTCTCTTTAAAGATGATCACTTTAGAAAGTTTATCAGAGTAAATCGAGACTCAACTACTCCTATCTGGTTATCTTTGTAAAACTTAAGAATATGAAGAAAACACAGTGAATGAAAACTGGAAAACTTACAAGGAATATGAAACTGTAATGAATCAAAATTCAGAATCCTTTGCTTTTCTATTAATGATTCAAAAAAAGCTGAGTACATTTAGTGCTTACAAATGTTCCTTCAAGGGTGCAACCCTTAATAACTCGTTAAAGAGAGTTATTTATACAATCTTAGAGCTAAGAAAATATCTTAAACAAATTTACAAAAATAGATTAATACAAAATCAAGAATATGAACTGATAGTTGATCTGTCACTATTTTGGTGTTGAACTGTTGATGATTGTTCCTGGAAATGCTGAATGTTGCTGAGCTATTGATGGCTGTCCTTGGAAATGCTGAATGTTGTTTGATCCTCCTTTCAATCAAGTAAATCAGTTAATTGTTCCCAACGTTTCTTATTTGGGATAGATAACTTAGTTACCCTTCGATAAACCTCATCCATTTCTATATATTTAGTAAAAGTGGGTTTCACTAAAAATATATGTCTAATTTCATTTAGGATGAAAAAGGTATCTCTGAGTGCATTCAACACAACCCTAGGTGTTGCTGCACCTCTTATTTTTGAAACTGTAGCTGCACTGGTACTAACCTCTGTAAGTTTTTCGACATAGTCTTCAGTGGGAATTAATTTATCATTTATCACCAGCATAGAGGGAAAACCCTTGCTGGTCAAGGGTTCCAACCTGCTGAAAAAACGTTGAAGTATGACATTAACGCTGCTGCATTTTTCCTCTAACTGAAGAATGAGATTTTTCTTTGTAATAATCTTCTTCACTTCTAGTATGGTTGTTGTCCTGTCACTAATACCTAATTCTTCAAGCTCATAGTTGTCTTTAGAATTCGAAAACTTGATTATTTTAGTGGCAACTTCTGGCATGTCCTCAAGTTCCTTGGTGATGGTTTCAATAGCTTCCTGAGCTTTCTCCAACAAGTCCTTTTGATCAAAGATTATCTTGATATAAGGCCAGATATCTTTGATCGATTCAATAATCTCTTCCCATAAAATCTCCTTTACCAAACCCAGTTTATTTCCAAGGTAATATTCTTTGATTTCTTTCTGCAATACCTCAATTTGAATTTTTTCCCTCTGCAACTCAACTACATGTGAGCTGTCTGCAACTGCTTTCATGTGTTGTAATTTCTTTAGTTCATCCTGCAATTTCTTCATTTCCTCTGTCTGAATAGACAGATTCTGAACAACTTCAGTAAGTTGTTTAGATCCTGTTGCTGTAGTGTTACATATGAATGGACCAACCTGAGCCTTTAGCTTAAACTGCAATTTCTTCTTTGCAGCCACAAAATGTACTTCATCTGGACCGAGCCTTTGCCTGATGTATTCTAATGCAAAAATTCTCGTAGGGATTTACTTAGGAAGCTTGTAAGGTGGAAGTTCATAGCCAAAGGCTCTGATCTCTGTATAATTTTGGCAAAGATACCAATCTCCTGTTGTGGCTTGATCAACTAGCTGTAAAACTTTTACAATTTCATCACCAACTCTTGGTTCTGGAGTGCTGGTCATAAGATTAATGGCTGGATGAACAAACAATTCTATGAACTGTTTATATGAAAATTTCTCTTTCTCGTTCATTCCCATAGAAGTCCAAAAGGTAACTGATTGTTGATTGCCTTCTTCATCTAGCTTCTGCAAAGTGAATGGGAACTTGTCTCCCTGAAAATAGATAAACAGATATACAGTACTAAAGCATACTTGAATACCTCTTCAGTATTGAATTGGACAAATTGTTCATGAATGGCCTCAACTAGGAATTGACTAAAGTTAAAATGAATAGTGGGTTTGGAACCAACATAAAAGATAGAAAAGAAACCAATGATGGCTTCATCTACATGTTGATTAGAATAGTAACCAAGAAGATAAGAGAGAATGGTGGTAATTTTCTTGGTTATATCTGGGAATACAGATGAATCATAGGGAGGGTTTCTTTTAGGCAGAGGACTATTTACAACTAGGAAAAGTTCTAGAGTTTGAGCTCTTTTAGCGAAATGTATATAAAAGACAAAAATAAAAATTAAAAAATGTTAAAAAAATTTATCTCACAAATCATAAAAGAATTTAGAATATATA
>APFE031003253.1:81296-94126 GCA_000404065.3 Pinus taeda | reverse complement strand
TTCTTTTATGGTTTATGAGATAATTTTTTTTAACAATTTTTTTATTTTTTGTCTATCCTTTTTATATATGTTTTTTAGAGACATTTATTTCATGTGGATTGAAAATTTAATTAACGATGTATAAATATGTAGAATATTGAAAATGCAAAATATCGACCTTCTTCTTTAAATATGCAAAACAATAAAAACTTCACTACAAAAAAATAAAATAAAAAAAATAAAAATAAAAACAAGAAAATATGAAGAAGAAGACCACTTCCAAAATTAGTAAATGTACAAAATAATTATTTACATTTTATACATTAAAAAAATTTAAGTCAAAAAATAGGTTTTTAAAAAAAAGGGTCTGATGCAGAATAACCACTTTTTTAAATCAGCATGAAAATCACTACCATTCTAAAACGCAATGTACATAAAAAAATTAAAGTGCCAAAAACTATGCTCTAAAAAAAACATGTGTGTTCTGCATCATCCCTTTTCAAAATCAGGTCACTTTTTTGCTATCTCTAAAAAACGGGTAACAGTATCAATTCCCGTTTGAAAGTTTACGATGTTAATCCCCATTGGGGTAAATTTGTACATCAACTTCCGAGGGTCATAACTTTGGCATACGATCTTCATTTGACACATATGATACCTCATTAGAAAAATATATCTAAAGGCTACAAATTTGACTACAAACACTAGTTAAAAATCTATGTTTGCCCATTTTCCAAAAAAACATCGTTTAGGGCCTCAAAACGGATCTGGAAGTTCAAGACCCGAAAAACTGCCAAAAATAGAAAACTGTGCTATAATTAAGGAAACTAAAATTGTGCTATCATTAAGGAAACTGAAAGAAACAATGGCGGGGGTCCAAGTGGAATAGGCAGGTGGCCACCAATATCCACCTGGATCAATATCTAAAGAAAAGGAGCTCAAAGTTCATAACAGGCAGAGAATGAAAGTGTTGACAAGGTTCATTTGGAGCGACATCAACTCTTGAGACATTTTTAGCTTGATTCACCCCATTTTGAAAAAGTATTTGTATTTCTAGAATTAGGTGATTGGAAAGCATATTTTTGTCTTAAGTGAGCATATAAAAAGATTGGAAACCAAAATTCTCTAGCAGAGAAGTATAGGTTTTTTTACCTCCAAAGATGTGTAATCTTGTGGATTATGAGAGATTTTGATAAGGACAAACCATACATCAACAACAATAAGGATAGCGACATCTAAACAAAAAACTTGGCAATGGCATAGTGTGATGGAGATGATGGTGAGTTTGGTATTTAACAATACATGAAATCCTCACTGAATTTGATCTTTATTTAAATGCATCAGTACCAAAGGGTTTCTCATGTGCTCACGAGAATGATTAGAAAGTGTTGTTGCTCATGTAATGGGTGTAAAAATGATGTATGTAATGAAATTAATCTCAGTACTATAGTGTGCATTAAAATAAATATAAAACAAATACATCTAGAGAAAGTGGTATTCTCCATCATAAATAGAGATAAACCTCTCTTTGTACCCCTTGTCATGATGTCAAAGGGGGAGGTAAGTAGAAGTATGGAGCGATAAGGAGAATGCTTCTCTAGAAAAAGTGAGGGGGGGGGAGGGGGGTCACAACGTTTCCATTAATTGCAAAGGGGGAGATTATTGGAATTGTTGTCATTGATTGCAAAGGAGTAGCAAAGGAGAAGTAAGAAGTGTGGTCACCATATGTGTGTGAGGAGGTGCAACTGAGTATGTTACATGTCAGAAAATGGCCTGTAAGAAACAAAGTAGAATAGAGGTATGTCCTAGTTGGATGGAGATATTGTTGTTTCATATATTTTTTACTGTTTTTTTATGGAGATTTTGTTGTGAAGGCAAAGACATTAAGGATTTGTGATGTTGTTTTTTAATGTTGCTTGTTATTGAGTTTCTTGCATATATTGCTACATTGCTAGTTGCAAGGGTTGCTAAGATTGCAGAGAAGTTGAGGTTGCTTGCATATACATATGTTGTGATGTTTTTATATTGTTTATCATTGTTGTGATGATGTTGATGCTTGTTATGACTTGATGCATTGTACTTGTTGAATGATTCTATGAGAATTGTTGCAGAGATCAGTGTTGAAGAGGTGTTGCAAAGATGTTAGGTAAGAAAATGAGGATGCAAGACAAAGTTGTGATGCAAGGGAATGTTGACATGTAGAAGACTTGAGGCAGATGACAAAGGAAAGACTCTGATGAAAGACAGGAGTCAGAAAGTGAAGGACAAAGGTATGAAGAATGTTGTGATGCAAAGTGATGATTAGCAGAGATATGTTGAAGAAAAAAGGTGTCTTCCAAGTAGAACATAACAAAAGTGTTGACAATAGAACATGCCTAGATGACTATAACACATCTTATACTCTCAGAAAAGACATTATAACACTAGTCATTCACTATTTATACTTTGTTCCCCTAGAGAGTAACATACCCTATCTTCAGACAACCTACATTACAGTGGGTTTGTTTATTCATTTGAGCCCTAACTCATCCAATCATTAATGTTGGCTTATGTTATTTCGGTTTGGAATAATATGAGGTTCATTTGTCTTGACTTATGCTTCAAATTTGAGAGTGAATACTTGGAAACAAAGGGACAACCTTGGAATGCAAAGAGACAAATTGTTCACTTCATATTCCTTCATGGAAGACAAACAGTCAGAAAGCTTGTTTATAAAAGTGTGTGAATTTGGAAGGTTGTAAAGTTAGAAAGTAAAAGAATGTAAGAGTTGATTGAGTTGTTAGTTATCTGACATATATAGAAAAATGTGAAGCAGATTTGAGGAGAAGAAGATGTAGAGATGGAGATGGAGATATGCAGAGTTATAGACCATGTAAAACAACATATTGTTTCTTGTATGTATTAGGGGACTATAGTCTCCTTTCAAGTTGTAGCTTGATAAAGAACATGTTGGAGCTTGTTGAGGTAGGAGCCTCTTGTGGGTTGTAGCCTATAGAAAATTTGTGGGATTCCACTTGCTTCTCACCATCAAAATCACTTGATGGGTCGAGTTTCTTTCTGATCGCTATCGAGTTTCCCTTTGATCATGGAATTCGGGTGGCTTGTAACATTGAAATTAGTACCCATATTGGTGAAAACAGTTTAGTTTACATTAAATTAATCATATATATAAATACATTAATCATTAAATTTTAATCTCACAATCAATTAGTTGAATGAATAATATTTTAACTTCCATGAGATTAAAAATAGTCTATGGAACTCTTGGCTTCCCTATTTTTTGCTTTTTGCAATTCGATCATTTTCTTACTCAAATTGATGATGAGCTCACCTAACCTTCTAAGAGTCCTCTCACTAAAAAGACAATGCCAAGGAATTGATGCTAACATACTATGATCACTGTCCTTGATGTCTTTGAAAGCATCACATTGCAAA
Organism: Pinus taeda; assembly: GCA_000404065.3. Lineage (NCBI taxonomy): Eukaryota > Viridiplantae > Streptophyta > Pinopsida > Pinales > Pinaceae > Pinus > Pinus taeda. The sequence goes on along the minus strand of APFE031003253.1, from coordinate 90,712 downwards.
ATGAAACACTTCTCTGATTCCACTGCTCCACAAGTGAAAAACATACACACCCGTTATTCCTAAGCTTATTTAGGTCTCTTCCACTGTTCCGTTTCACACCAAAATTGATGTGAGTTAGTTCTTAATTGAGCAATAAAAATCTTGGCTCTTCACGTAATGCTAGCTCAATGTATTCTTTTGGTTGGAGATCACAAGTGGGGTTGAATTCCTGAGCATAGTACTTCTTCTTTCTACCCAACTCTTTTCCCCATATACACTTATAGAACTTCTCCACAATAATATTCTCTACCTTGCTATTTATGGGACATGCATTGAGGAAAATATTCATTTTCTGCATCCATTTGTTGTTTTGTCCCATCCATAATTTCTTTCTTTCAATAATTTCTCATCGTTGTTGTCAACTCTGAGTGCGAAATCGAAAAGCCTATGGTGAAGTAGTTATTGATATTGCCATGGCATGTTACATGAGATCCTCTCGGTCCACTTTTGATTTCGAGAAACAGCCAGAAATATCATTTAGCTTATAGAGAATCAATATTAATGTGAATATTCTCTCTCACATAGCCTTCTACGGGAATATAAATACAAAATACGACTCTGCATTTCACGTCTTAGAGAATATTATATTCTAATTAAAAATGGGAAGGTGGAGAAACGAGTTGGAGGAGTCTAAGATAACATAATTAAATTTAAAATTACAATATGTGTTCTGAGAGTTTACTGCGAATTGTTGCCTTATATTTGGGGAAACTAGCAAAAAAAAAACAAAAAAAAAATTGCATTGAAATTCCATAATATCTTGGAGAAGAGGCTAATAAAACATAAAATAAACAATGACATAGAGTGTAAATACTCCAAGAAACTAACATATAAATACCCAAGAAACTGACATAGAAATCTAAAAATTAAAATGTATGATTGACTATAAACTTGAGTTTCATGAGGACATGAAGTGTTTATATTGATGGATTGTTGGGAGGAATTGGAAAGTTGGGAGGTGACCTTATCTTGATTCTTTACTTTAGCCAATCTTCCTTCCACATCCAACGTGAGGTTTTTGAGCTAGTCTAGTTTGTACATGAGATTTCACTTGAGTCTATGTTTTATCAACTAGAAAATTTCTTAACAATAGCTTGACATGCGAGTAGAGGTCCACAATATGAAGTTAGAGATGTTGCTTTCCTCGTGAGTTGCTTTTGTCAGGTACCCAAGTAGTGATGTATGTTATTACATTACAGTCTAGAAATTCTTGCTTATTGTGGTGAATTTCCTCTTCCACTAGCCAAATTTCCTCTTCCACTAGCCAAATTTCCTCCTAAATGTCAGGAGGAGTGTGCTCTTAAAAACTGTGCGGAGACTCTACTCAAAACCATGCCTTAGAGCCACCCATCGTTCCTCATCCCCCTCCACCTCTGTAGCAACGTGCATGTTAGTGTGTCAATGTGACAAGAAGTAGTAAAACACAACTGAGACCTAGTTGAAATGGGAATGGGAGCTGCAAGAGTCATTGATTGAAGAAAGTAACCAATTGTGCTAGGAGGGCTAAACATATGAAGAATTCTAGACAAATTTATCGCCTTCCAAAAAAACCACGAAAGATGGAGGGAAAGCCAGAGGGGGCAGAAAGGACTATCTAAACTTGAGCTATTGTGCTGCACTTGAAGGTCATAGTGATGAAGGAAGTAGGATGAGAAGATGATAGAGGAGCGAGATCATAGCAACCAGGTGCTGAGGAGGATGAACATCATGGAGGCTTCAACCCACATAACCAAGCCTACCACAATGGTGTGCTCGAGAGCCCCTTCCACCCTCCTTGGGACGTGAGTCCTCATTAGTTCGCCTTAGTATTATGGCTCGTGAGGGGTTAGGGCTATGAGGATGCATGTCCTATCTGTCTCTGATCTCATCAAGGGTGCATTAACACCCCCATCGGAGCAATAATAATACTATTTTTAAAATAAAGTTATAATTAATTAATATTTATGATTTTATTTCTTAAAATCTTAGCAATGTAAGACTTATGACGAAGCAAGTGCTTTGATGCTTATCATGGATAGATGTCTATTGGAATTTACCAACCATTTCATTTATATTACAGCTATATAAATGATACACACATTGTAAATTATAAATTCATCTTACCATAAAATTAAAATATACTCATATCCATAATATTTCAGAATTTTATATGTAAATTTAGTTTATATATATATATATATATATATTGTTAATCAATTTTGTCATTGATGTCAATATGGCATTGGCCGAGATGCCAAATATTCTTGATATGCCTAATGAATATCATGAAACCCTAGAATGAGATGATAAGGTTGAAGACAGTAGATGCCTGGTTCCATATGATGATGTCGTAACTCTTGTTTGATAAGAATGTCATTAATTAATATGTCAAGTCACTAATGAAGAAGTCTTAAGAAGTGCCAAGTGCCAAGTATTTAGAAGCCCTTGATGACATATGGAGGACTACATTTGATGATGTCATATTCTTGATGAATGACCACAATTGATGATGGCACTTGATGAGGTCTTGATAACATGGTTAAAAGATTATTTTGGAGTTCTCCTAATGATGTTGCACTATGAATGCATTAGTATATGATGACATTGTCCATGCGTCATGCTACGTGGATGTTTCACTCCTACATAATGACTCTAAGATGACATTGATAACAATGAAGAAGCCAAAGAATGAAAAAGCCATGCTATCCCAAACATTCCTCATGCTGCCCCAAAATTTTTATGCATAAAATTTAAGGATAAACACAAAAAAAATAAAAAAATTGGACACCTTGGAGGAATCTTTTAAAAATGGATCCTAGACCATCTTAAAGAGGATTTTTTCCTCTTTCTAACGAGCCTTTATTTGCCCCAAAAATCCCAATAGTCTGTGAGATATTGAATTTTTAAGTTAAGGAAATTATTCCTAATAGTGAGCTGACCTACACTCAGTCATACAAGTCGGCCTCACTTCAAATAGACATGTCCCTTCAGTTATAAAAAAAATCTCTATAAATAGATGTCTAAACACTTCATTTTGATAAGCAATTCGGGCAAGAATTCAGAGATACGAAGTATAGAAGAAGATAGAAGGCCGAGGAGGATGAGGAGACTATTGTTTAGGACGAAAAAAAGGATAATTTTGTTTGGGCATAACATCTTGGTCAAAGCTTCCGTAGTTTCTGTGGTCGAAGCTGCCATAGTTTCTGTGGTCGAAGCTGTCGTAGTTGTCATGGTCGAAGCTACTGTAGTTGCTGTGGTTGAAGCTATCGTAGTTATCGTGGTCGATGCTGCCGTAGTTTCCGTAGTCGAAGCTTCTGTAGTTGTCATCGTCGAAGCTGTTGTAGTTTCCGTGGTCGAAGTTGCCGTAGTTGCTATGGTTGAAACTGTCGTGGTCGAAGTTGTCATAATTGTCATGGTCGAAGTGTTGATTTATTGGGATTGGACAAATAGAGCTTGTTGAAGTCTTCTTTTGAGAACATAATAGGGTAGAGTTGGAGAACTTTGTGAAGCAACATATTGAAGATTTGTGGAGATCATTGAATACCATGATGCATTGAAGCCATCATGAGGCGACCTTGAAGAAGTTTTGTTTGGGTAGCATGAATAGCAGTGGTGACACCTTCATGTGAAGAAAAAGGTTGTCATTGATGACGTGACATGGAGAATAAGTGAAGGCATAGTTGAAGATTGATAGGGATTGTTGAAGAAGACATTGGAAGCCACGAAGTATAACCAAACATATCTTGATGAAGTAAATCTAAGGGTTGGAGCCTCAAAGAGATAAGGTTGGTGCCTTGGAAGATAGGGTTGGAGCCCTAGAGGTTGGTGCCTTGGGAAGTCCAAGTCGGTGCTTGGAAAAATACAAGTTGGAGCGTGGGAGATTGAAGATTGGTGTCTTCATCTAGGGTTGAAGCCCTACACAAATATTGTACTTGATTTATTGGGATTAATAAAAGTATTTATTTTTATTGTTCATTTTGTGTTCTAATTACAAGTAATATAATTGGTAAAAACAACAATTGAAAAGAAATATTGATTAACCCCCCCCTCTCAGTATTTCCAATAATTGGTATCAGAGCCAATACCTTCACTCAAAGCCTAAAAACTTGAAGGTTGATTATTAGAACACAAATGGAAAAGCCAAGGAAGAAAGCCTCCAATCCTCCTAAAAATGTCTCTCTCTCAACCATCGAAATTGAAGCCAATCAATTTGTGAAGGCTCCATATTTCATTGGAAACTTTGATATATGGGAAGCAAGAATGAGGAATTTCTTAAAGCTCAAGGCATTGAAGTCTGGAAATCGGCGATTACTGATAGCATGATGGATGGAGAATCCAAGGAACATAATACAATAGCAATAAAATCAATCTTAAACGGGCTACCTGATTCTATGAAGGCCAATTTTGAAAAATGTTCATCAGCAAAATGCATATGGGATAAACTTCATGATCTTCACTCAAAAGGAGCATTGACAACGATCTCTAGTCAAGAAAATGATGGAAAGCAAGAAGGAAATCTAGAGTCCATCAAGGAAGGTGGTGATAAGAGTGATAATATCAAGGCTAAAGAAGACCTAGAAGATGAAGAGAATGAAAAAGATTTTGAAAAAGATCTCCTCACTAAACTTATGGCTACCATGGAAGAGATTAACAATTTGAAAAAGGAAATTGAGGAACTTAAGAAGAAAGTGCAAGTTGGTGACCAAGACAAGACAAGGAAGGAAGTTGACCTTGTCAAGCTTTAAGTATAATAAAGAGATGAGGAGATTTCCAAGATTAAGGAATAATTTCCTCAAAACAAGAGAAAGCATCACGAATAAGTCATATCTATGACAAATCAATTGGATAACACAAAGAAACGGGAAGATACCTTGTCAAGCCACCTTGAAGAAAAGGCATAAGAGTTTTAAAAAACTTGAAGTAGAGATTGTTCAATACAAGGAAGAGGTCTCATCCCTTAGATCTCAACTAGAAGAAGCAAGGAAACAAGCACAAGGAGCTGAGAAGGTGATGGAAGCTTTGACATTCATAGAAGGACAAGTTGATGAAGTAGAAAAAGAGAGAAACACCATGATATGCCAACTAGAAGAAAATGATGATGACATAACCAAGTCAATTACTTTGCTTAAGGCCCAATCATGTGAAGCAACCAAGATGAAGGAAGAAATGGAGATCATTCTATCAAATAAGGATGAAGAATACAAGAAAATGAAGGAAGATATTGTCTTTCTTAAAAAGGAAGTTGACTTGCTGAATAAGAACTTGAAAAGTTCTCAAACCCTAGATGACATCCTAAGTCATCAAAGGTTTCCCCTTGATAAATCAGGTCTTGTCTATGCAAGTGAATCCTCAAGAAAGAATGATAATGCTTCAAACAACAAGGATGTGAGTAATCCTGGAAGAAATGTTGATGCCCCAAACAAAGGCAAGAGTCAAATTGACATTGGAAGAAATCCTACTCCAAGAAGAAATGCAGATGGTTCCAAGGATGCAAGAAGCAATGGTTATCATCAAAGGATCTCAAGGCAGAAAGACTTCAGAAGTACATAAAGGAATCTCCATTTCCCAGGTACCAAAGTATATTTCTTGGTAATTGTTATGCTTGTACAAACTTTGGACACATGGAAAAAGATTGTAGGGCATATAATGGTTCTTGTCAATCTCCGAGATGCAATTTTTCAAGAAGAAGTCATGAATTCTTATTCATGAACACCATAGAGTGCTTCAAGTGTCATAACATTGGACATATGTCACGTGATTATAACTTGACTTGGGCCCCTACACAAGGAAGAACCATGCCAGAGAAGAAAGTTATACAAGTATGGAGAAGGAAGAAAATTGAATCTGGAAGTCCCTTGAACACTCTAGCCAACAACACATGTCGTTGACTTGATGAAGTCCTCCTTGATATTCCAAGTATTTGATGGGGAGACTCATCCAAAAGATACAGTTAGGGGGACCTTATGATGATTAAGCATTCTTGCAGAATCCATCTATGAATGGGTCTTGTGAAATCCTTGATGAGCTATATGGACAATCATTCTTTGATAGATCATCTCTCAGGAACAATCCTTGAAGAATATAATCCTTATTCATCTGATGGATTATTATTGAAGATCTCTTCCACTTGATCACTAGCAGGTAATCTTTCATGAGGGGGAGTTGGTTCATCACATGAAGGAATTTAAGCACATCTATCATGGACCACATTTCCAGAAGAAAGAGCACCATGACAGGGGGAGTAACATACCTATGAAGAACTACTATTGATAAAGAAAATATGATGAAAAGAAGCAGCTTGACAAGGGGAGTACTTGGGCACCCCGTTTTCCATTGATGTCAAAGGGGGAGAGAATGTTGGAAGGGAAAAAATATTGCCATCAATGACAAAGGGGGCGATTGTTAATCAATGTTGTCATAGATGTCAATATGGCATTGGCCAAGATGGAAAATATTATTGATATGCCTAATGAATATCATGAAACCCTAGAATGAGATGATAAGGTTGAAGACAATAAATGTTTGGTTCCATATGATGATGTTGTAACTCTTGTTTGATAAGAATTTCATCAATTAATATGTCAAGTCACTAATGAAGAAGTCTTAAGAACTGCCAAGTGCCAAGTATTTAGAAGCCCTTGATGACATATGGAGGACTACATTTGATGATGTCATATCCTTGATGAATGACCATAATTGATGATGGAACTTGATGAGATCTTGATAACATGGTTGGAGATCATTTGATGGTTGGAAGATTATTTTGGAGTTCTCCTAATGATGTTGCACTATGACTGCATTAGTATATGATAACATTATTCACGCGTCATGCTACATGGATGTTGCACTCCTACATAATGACTCTATTATCCTATGATGACATTGATAATAATGAAGAAGCCACACTGTCCCAAACATTCCTCATGCTGTCCCAAAATTTTTATGCATAAAATTTAAGGACAGTCACAAAGAAAAATTATTTTGGACACCTTGGAGGCATCCTTTCAAAATGGATCCTAGACCATCTTAAAGAGGATTTTTTCCTCTTTCTAACGAGCCTCTATTTGCCCCGAAACTCCTAATAGTTTGTGAGATATTGAATTTTTAAAGTAAGGAAATTATTCTTGGCAGTGAGCCGACCTACACTCAGTCATACAAGTCGACCTCACTTCAAATAGACGTGCCCCTTCAGTTATAAACAAAATATCTATAAATAGACGTCTAAAAACTTCATTTTGATAAGCAATTCGGGTAAGAATCCATAGATACGAAGTATCGAAGAAGACAAAAGGCCGAGGAGAACGAGGAGACTATTGTTTAGGACGAAAAAAAGGATAATTCTATCTGGGCATAAAATCTTGGTCGAAGTTGTCGTAGTTTCCATGGTCGAAGCTTCCATAGTTTTCATGGTCGAAGCTGTTGTAGTTGTTGTGTTCAAAGCTGTTGTAGTTGTCGTGGTCGAAGCTGCCGTAGTTGTCATGGTTGAAACTGCCATGGTCGAAGTTGTCATCGTTGTCATGGTTGAAGTGTTGATTTATTGGGATTGGACAAATAGAGCATGTTGAAGTCTTCTCTTGAGAACATAATAGGGCAGAGTTGGAGAACTTTGTGAAGAAACATATTGAAGATTTGTGGATATCATTGAATACCATGATGCATTGAAGCCATCATGAGGTGACCTTGAAGAAGTTTTGTTTGGGTAACATGAAGAGCAGTGGTGACACCTTCATGTGAAGAACAAGGTTGTCATTGATGATGTGATGTGGAGACTAAGTGAAAGTGTAGCTGAAGATTGATAGGGCTTGTTGAAGAAGACATTGGGAGCCGCGAAGTATAACCAAACATATCTTGATGAAGTAAAGCTAAGGGTTGGAGCCCAAGAGGTTGGAGCCTCAAAGAGACAAGGTTGGTGCCTTGGAAGATAGAGTTAGAGTCTTAGAGGTTACAAACTCAAAGAGACAAGGTTGGTGCCTTGGAAGATAGGGTTGGAGCCTTGGGAAGTCCTAGTCAGTGCTTGGCAAAATACAGGTTGAAGCCTGGGAGATTTAAGATTGGTGTCTTCATCTACGGTTGGATCCCTACACAAATATTGTACTTGATTTTTTAAGATTAATAAAAGTATTTATTTTTATTGTTCATTTTGTGTTCTAATTATAAGTGATCTAACTGGTAGAAACTAACAATTGAAAAGAAATATTGATTCACGCCCATCTCAGTATTTCCAACACACACACATATATATATATTTCTTGAATATATGTCTAAAATTTTTGTTATGCATATCATATTAATAAATTAAATTAAAAAAGACTATAAGTTACGGGCATAAGTATATTATGAGAATTTTCATAAAATAAAAATAAAAATATTTATAAAGAAAGATGTGAAATTTATATATTATATAAATATTGGTATAAAAAATTAACATAAATGTATTTTAATTTAGAATCTATCAAGGGTTGATAGGATCAAATCTCTTGAGATGGAATCTTTTTCCCAAGTTTTGCACTCAAAAAGAGGTTTATATCTTGAAAAAATTGATCTCTAGAGGCCTGGAGTTAAGATAAATCTATGCTAGTCTAAATTTATTGTTTTATATCTTATTCTACTCATTGTTGTTTTCTACTTCAACACATTTCCATAAATTCATTTTAACATTGTATACACCATGTCGGGAGAGGGATTAAAATTTGAGAGAATATTTTTGCATTTAGGTATTTGATCAACTCCTTGGTTCAAACATTTTAATGGTGTAATGCTCAATATTAGGAAGATGTAATTAAATTATAAGAAAATGTGTACAATATTAAAATTTCAATTCTAGTTCAAATATATGAAATTAAAATTTAAAATAAATTTACATAAATTTACTATATTATTTTTATGAAATTTAAATAAATTTGTATACATATTACTAACTAATTAAAAATTAAACAAATTTCACTTTTAATCAATTAAAGTATATTTCACTGATAGGCATCTCTATATCGAACCCAGGTGGACGTATCGTCATTGACTTAGAATTTGTAATTTTTTAATTCATTTATCAATAATCGCGATTGAGAGTGGAGGGAATATGCTTCATCTGAGTCGTCCATTGATGGTTGCGGTGATGTAGAGTATGAAACAATGGAAAGGAAAATAATTTTTGGTGGGTTAAAAAAGAAAAAGGGCTAGTGTCGAGTATAAAGTGGCCAATTGTCGGGTGGGTTGCACAGAGGCAGCAAAAGAGTTGCTATTGTCGAGTGGAATGGCCACCTGGACGCATACAAGAAAAATCAAAAGAATTGAAAAGTGTAATGTTAAAATTAAAACCATTGTGAGTGTCGGGTGGAGTGTAATCCAAGGGTAATGTTAAAATAAGATATAAACTCTATAATACAAAATAATAATTAAAT
>APFE031003253.1:65125-79195 GCA_000404065.3 Pinus taeda | reverse complement strand
TTAATATAAATAAAGACATATTTTCACTATTTATATAAATATATTGATTAACAATTCTTAAAATTTATAATAAGTAAATTACTTAATTGATAAAAATTAAAATTACATATAATTATAGAAAGAAGTATATTTCAAAAATATTGCTGCTTATGAACCTTTCGAATTGCAAGAACATATAAATTGTGAAAAATGGGTAAAATGGAAGCCTTGCTGGCAAGAATGCGTTGCTTCTACCTTGTTGGAATATGGTTGGATTTCATTAGTGGAGGTGGAGAGGAGGGAAGTGGAAACGAAAACGTCAAGAGTGGTGGGAAGGTATATTGCAAGGGTATCATTCCATAAGATTATCTTTCTTGTTTTTTCAAAGCTCTGTTTTCTGAGCTCCCGTGATTAGTTGTTTGCGCAACGTTTGGGGTAGGTGCTTGGATCGAATTCGGTCGTTGGGTTGCTCTGCAAAGGTTCATTGTTTCATTGTATAAAAAGGTTAGGCAATGTTCTTACGTTGTTGTTTTGAAATGTGGTCATCTATTGTAAATATTTTTTTATTTACCTCTAAAGAGCTTCACATGATTGTAGAAATTGTTTAAATTAAATCACAAGATGAATATTTTTTTTAACAAATTTCATAACTTATTTCAGAAGAACGAGAACGAGGTTTTGTATTCCCTTCTCATTTTTTAAGTTGGTTCCTGGATCAGCCGACTACCTCCAATTGACATAGAGCCAAAAAGTGTCTGTGCTTCACAGGTTATTGGAATTGAAGGGAAGTTCTAGAAAACCTAAGGAGGAATTAACATGGTGAATCCTGAATTGTTTCATGACTTGTGAATCCTGACTTGTTTCGCTATTAGGGGAGTTGACCTCATGTTCAAAGAAGAGTAGTTTTTCTCTCTATCCGAAGCATGATCTCTTTGTTGATTCTATAATGTAGACTAAAGTCGAAATTACCGCTTCAGTAATTCTATTAAAAAATTATTGCTTCAGTGATTCTATTAAACTAAAGTAGCTTTAGACTCTGAATTAATGAGCTATTATTCTATAATCTTTACCGCTTCAGTAATTCTATTAAACTAAATTAGCTTTAGATTTTGAATCAATGAGCTATTGATCTCTGATTTTATCATATAGCAAAGGGTTTCTGAGAAGCACACCACACACATTGTGCCAAAGTAGTTCCTTCCTTTATCTAGAAGAGTGATTGTAGCTCAGTTATAAAGACAAACAACTTTTTGTCACAAAGATCTTTTTTTGCAATTATAATTAATTGTAAATAGTTAGGTTAATTTTAAGTGCATTTTACTCATGTCTAGTAGTGATAGTTAGGTTGTTCAATTTAAAGTGCATTTTACTCATGTCTTACTCATGTCCAGTAGCGAATAATGGAATGACAAATAGCTTTTTTTAAATGCTAAGATGCTTGAACAAATAAACACTTGAAATGAATTCTAAATTTATCATTATTATTATATAATTATGGTTAAATAATATTATTATATATCATTATATAAAATTATTTTAATACATAAAATTAAAAAATCTTATTTTTAAAATGCTTAAACTAATAAGAAACAAATAAAGTCAGAATTACCAATTTAGTGCAAGTAGTTGTCAATTATGAATCAACGAGCTATTGATATTTGATTTCATCATATAACAGAAGGCTTCTCAGAAGCACCAGAAGTAGATTGTGCCAAAGTAGTTCCTTCCTTTTTTTTGGAAGAGTGAGAGTAGCTCGATTATAAACACAAACAACTTTGTCTCATATAGATCATTTGACTTATTTATTCTGTGGTTTTTGTTTGATGTAGCTAGAACTGGGTAGAGCCTAAAAGTGGTTGTGTCTGTGTCCTAAAGGCCCTACAAATTGGTGGAAATTGCAAGCATTGAAACCATTGTCCAAGCATAGGGTTGGGGTTTAAGGGTTAGTCTGGGACCAAACCGACATTAGTCGACAGTCCTAGGTCGCCCCTTTCAAGTATATAGTTGTGTATGTAAATGATAGCAGAAAAAACAAAAAAAAAATCTTCAAAAAGTATGTGAAACAAGTCATGATGATATATAATCAATGTTGTAAATACATATTCCATTGTTGGCTAAGAAACCCTTCCTTAACATTAATCGTGAAAAAAAATGCTTCAGAGTAGACGTGTATGCCATGAAGGCGAAATTAATTTAACAACAAAGAGAACAATGAATAATTATCAAATTCAAAGTGGGGAGTATGGGCGATACCCAACAATGTCGTTTGAAACTTTACAACTAAGGTTTTTACTTTGGAGGAGCACTGGAGAGGTGCTAATAAATAAATAAAAAATAATCCATTACTGTGAAGGAAAAATTAATGAAACAACAAATAAAACACCATATAAAAAAATTAATCAAACAACAAAGAAAACACGATAATTATCAAATTCAAAGGTGGCAGTGTCGGTGATAGCCAACAATGGCATTCTGTCAGGCTAGGAGGTAACTCCTCAAATCAATTGTGTCTATTCGTTTAGATTTTTCATAGTTATATACATAAGGGAGTGACTCTTGGGTTTCACCTCCCGACGACTCTTCCTTTTCCTTTATTTATTATTTACATTATTTACAATTTTTCACCCAATCCCCATGATTAGGTGTCAAAATTCCCCCCCTTAATCTGAAGGGATGTTGGTGAGTCCAAGCACCATTTAGGATCTTTCAAGCTTTTCTCTTCCAAGCGCTTTGGTGAAGATGTCTAAAATTTGCTCATTAGTGGAACAATGGCGTAGATGGATTGTCTTAGCCTCAACATGATGTTGAATCAAATAGTATTTTGTATTGACGTGTTTCATTCGATCATGGAACTTTGGGTTCTTAGCCAACTTTATTGCAAAGGTGTTTTCAATCATGAGTGGGGTTTAATGTACTTGTTTTACCTGCAAATCTTCCAAAATTTTCCTGAGCCACAAAACTCCTTTTGTTTCCTCAACTGCTGCCAAATATTCTGCCTTTGTTATGGAATTTGCTGGAACTGATTGTTTGCATGATCTCTAGGAGACAACTCCTGATCCAAGACTCATAGCATAACCAGAAGTAGATACCCCAATTTCTTTGTCTCAATCGAAGTCTGAATTAGAGTATCCAATCAAGCTGAAGTCGCCCACCTGTGTATACTTGAGTCCAAAGTCTTGAGTTCCCTTCAAGTACTTTAGAACTCTTTTTGCAGCAGACCAATATCCCTCACAAGGATTTTGCATAAACCTGGAGAAGATTCCAACAACAAACGAAATGTTTGCCCTGGTAGTAGTCAGGTAGTTGAGACTTCCTACAAGTTGTCTATACTTTGTTGTATCCTGAAATTCTTTTCCTTCAGTAGATGTGAGCTTTAGGTTCTGTTCCATTGGAGTAGTTAGAGGATTGCACTCATCCATGCCAAACCTGTTCAACAGATCTCCAATTTACTTCTTTTGAGAAAGGAATATAGACTTCGGATGTTAAGTTATTTCAATATCAAGATAGTAATGAATATAGCCCAAATCATTCATTTCAAAACCTTTCCTCAATTCCTTCTTTATGGATGCAATGTAGCTCTCATTGTTCCCTATCATCAAAAGATCATCTACATATACCACAATATATACAACTGTTTTTCTAACTTTCTTGACAAACAAAGTTGCATCTCAAGATCATAATGTTTGAAATTGAGTTCTAGAAGATGCTCAGTTAACTTTTCATACCAGGCTTGCGGTGCTTGCTTGAGGCCATACAAGGATTTCACAAGCTGGCATACTTTATGTTCATGTCCTTTCACAACAAATCCTTCAGGCTGGGACATAAAAACATTCTCTCTTAGATCTCCATTTAATAAAGCAATTTTTACATCCATTTGATGGACTTTCCAACCGTTCTAAGCTGCTAGGACAAAGAGTGTCCGGATGGTAGCCCATTGTGCAGTGGGGGAAAAACTATCCTCATAATTGACCCCTTCCTTCTGTGCAAAACCTTTTGCCACAAGCCTGGCTTTGTGCTTGTCAAGTGAGCCATGAACATTATACTTGTTCTTGTAGACCAACTTGCAGCCAATTGGTTTGGTTCCCAATGGAGGATCAACCAGCTTCCAAGTGTCATTCTTTATCAAGGAATCATACTCCTTTTGCATCGCTTCTTTCCATTCATCATGAGAAGTGGCTTATTTGAAGGAAGTTGGTTCAAAATCTATAGACCCATTCAACTCACAATCATAAGAAACATCCATATCAATAGGTGAATCAGAATAATCTACATCACCTCCATTTTTCCTGGTTGAATTTCTTGTTCCTGTCTTTCCAACTTCATCAGGATGAAAACTTTCAAGTGTCTTTGTTGGCTACTTTGGGGGAACTTCCTGAGATGGTCCAGGCTGCTTAGTTGATTAAGTTGGGGTTGAACCAAGATTGAGTCTCCCAATCCTGTCAATCACATCACTCAAAGTGTCATCAGTGGTTGGAGTCTCATGGGGGAGAGAGAGTGCTTCAAAAGAAGATTCCACAAATTGATCTAGTATAAGAATCCCCCCTTTAAGATGTGGAATCTGATTATCAAATTCTTGAAATGATTTTGCATTTGCAAATCTATCCAAGCGATCAAGTTGTCGCTCAACAACATTGTCAATTTTGGAAGATTCAAGAAATATTACATCTCTATATACAACAAAAATTTTATTAACTTCATCATAGAGATGGTATGATTTTGAGGTGTTTGAATACCCCAAGAAGATACACTTACGACTCCTTGCACCAAGTTTGTTTCTATGTACCTTTGGTATCAAGGTGTAACAGGTGGAACCAAAGACCTTGAGATGCTTTACTGAAGGAATGTGGCCATACCACATTTCATAAGGAGTCTTGTTTCTAATAGCACTAGATGGACATCTATTCTTTACATATAAAACACACAGAACTGCATCAACCCAAAACATCAATTTTACATTCTTGAAAAAAATCATGGAGCGTACCATATTTAAGATTGTCATATTCATTCTTTCAGCTACTCCATTATGTTGGGGATTATAAGGCACAATTATTTGATGTTTGGTCCCATGTTGGGGAAGATAGTTTTCAAATTCATTTGAAGTGTATTCTTTTCCATTATTAGTGCGAATAGAGCCAATATGAGATTGTGCATCATTTTCAATCCATGTATGAAAGTTCTTTAATGTTTGAAAAACATAAGATTTGTTCTTCAATAAATAAACCCAACACATGTTGGGGTAGTCATCAATAAATGTCATCATATATTTACTTCCATTTGCAGAAGGAACATGCATTGGAACACATAAATATGAATCAATGAGTTCAATTTTTCTATGTGCTCTGGTATGTGAATCATGAAAAGACTGCTTGCTATGCTTTCCTAGAATGCAAGCATCACATTGCTTAAGTTTCCTAGGAATTGTAGGCAAACTAGTAACACCATTTTTCTTCAACAAGCAAAGGTTGTCATAGTTCAAGTGTCCAAATCTAGCATGCCATAATAGACTTGATGGAGATGTACCTTCATCATAATGAGAATTGTATGAGAAATTTTGTGCACGAGTATAGGTACCTTGCAGCTTGAGAAGCCTTTCTTCTTCTATCCCTGTCATGACAAGTGAGTGATTTGATGATTTTTTCACCTCAACCTTGCCATCAAAAATATGAATGGAGTGTCCTTGCTGGTGAATGTGCACCAAGGACAACAAGTTTCTCCTCAGCTGTAGGAGATATAAAACATCATGCAGAAGAAAGTCTAGAAGACTAGGCAATTTGAGCTTGATTTTTCCAAGCCATGATGGCTTAAGTTTTGATTTGTCTGCAAAGTATACTACTCCATCAACATTGTCGGTAAATTCTTCAAAAAAATCTCTTCTAGAAGTCATGTGGCAAGTTGCTCATGAATCAAGAAACTAATCATTTTTCTAAGAAGCAAGTGAAGCATTAAACAAGTCGTCATTTACTCCAATATTACAATGTGCCACAACATAGTGAGCGATTCAGGTGCTTTACCTTTCTCTTTGTCATTAGTTTTGCCTCTGGGTTGATTTCTTTCCTGCTCAATTAATTCCCAAGGAAAATTGCATGTGGATGCATCATGTGATCCATCTCTATTGCAACGTATGAAATGCAAATATGACTTTTTTCCTTGAGAGTGTCTGCCCCCCCAGCCTCTGAAATGTCTTCTTCCTCTTCCTCTTCGACCACCTCTTCCTCTGGAAGAATCTTGAGAAATATTCTTCTCTCTATCTGCAAGACACATAGCCTCTTTAGAAGACTGAGGAGTTGTCTTCTTCCCAAAATATTTCTCTCTCTCTCAACAAATTTATTCACAAGGGAGTCAAGGGTAATTTCTTTGAGGTTTCCAATTGCTTGCAATGACTCAAGATAATTTGAATAAGTGGGATAAAGTGCCTTGAAAAAAGCTATCAGAGGAATGTCTAATTCAACATTAGTGACTTTGATATCATGCATAATAGATTTTACTTCTGATGAAAGAGAAAGAGGATCATCATTTTGTAATTCAAGGCTGAAAAATTTAATCATGAGTTGAACAACTTCAAGCGTAGAGTGTGAGTCATAGAGTTCCTTCAGTTTTTGTAAGGCTTCGAAAGCATTTGAAAATGGCGAAATATGGCGAATCACCTCTCCATTTATAGATGCTGTAGTCAAGGCATAAGCCTTGTTGTTCTTATTTTCCCAAATGGTGAGTTCCTTGTCTGAGATAGGCTTTTTTGGTTCTTTGTCTCCTTCTCCAACACACACTCCTTTCCACAACTCATTAAAAATGAGAGTGTGTTTGATCTTCCACAACCATTCTGGATAGTTCTCCTTCTTGGTGAGAACCACTCCCACAATAGATATCAATGAATGCATTGTAAAATCTATGTACTGTAAAATAAATATACTTCTGTTGCAAATATGTTGCAAGAAATATCGCTTCTAGTGGTAGCTTTGTAATAAAAAGTTGCAATTTTGATATAAATATGTAGTAGAGGTATTATATAAGGGAGAGAGTATATAAGGGAGGGGTTATATGGAGGAGTGTTTATATGAGTTCGGGCCCCACGATTATGGAGAAGCGGAGACAGCGAAAAGAGGATATAGAGACAATGTGACTCAAAGCAACGTTATAATCGGGAGTGGCAACAGAGCGTTATGACCGGTGGTATGACGTTACAATATACCAATGTGCTCAGAAATAATGTCACCGTGAGGTTTTCAGATCTATATTCCTTCACCGTTGAAGGGACTCTTGATGTTGCGAGTCTCTTCAATGAGGTGAGGGAGAGGGTCCGACAATAGAGCCGTGGGTGGAGGCACAACGGAGGGGAGGTCTATGGAGAGTCGGACTGGAAGGATGATCACATTTCCTTGCAGTGTATACCACAATGGAGAGCGGACTTGTATTATGGTGGAGGGGTCATATGAGCGAAGCCTATTATCACATAAACGAAGAGCGTATAAGATGCAGTGTGGGGTGTGAGGGACCGCTCACCGCACTAGGGTTTCCGACTGTGCAAGGGGCTAGGGAGACCATATCACGCCTTTTGGGATATAGTCAACACCTCCATGACTAACTTAGACAAAATTAACACACACAGTTATATAAAAAAAATAGTCTTAAACAAATATTTAACATACATGTAACATACCGTCGCCTTTCTCATACTTCTCCACAGTCGGCCCTCCGAACTCGGTGGTATCAGTTCACCTCACCGAATTGTTGGAATCATGGTATCACTGCTCTGAGGACTCTACCAACAACATTCAATGCACAACAATAATCTGTCAGTCTGCAAAAATGCAGAATAGAGGTAGAGGGAGTTACAAGAGCAGGAAGCCAAAAAAAGAGTTGGCTATGATACCATGTTAGGCCAAGAGGTAACTCCTCAAATGAACTATGTCTATTCATTTAGATTGTTTATAGTTATATAAATAATGGAGTGACTCTTGGGTTTCACCTCCCATTGACTCTTCCTTTTCCTTTATTTATTATTTACATTATTTATAATTGTTCACCTAATCCCCATGATTAAGTGTCAACACATTCAAAACTTTAGAAGTAAGGTTTGTATCATCCACAAGCACTGGAGAGGTATTGATAAATAAAATGCATATTACATTACCGAGTGAGAAACTCTTCCTTGACATTGGCGCTAAATAAAATGCTACAGAGCAAACGTTTTGACCTTGAAGGGAAAAATAATTAAACAACAAAGAAAACTTTATAATTATCAAATTGAAAGACCACAGTCTCAGTGATACCCAATAGTGTCTTTGCAAACTTTACAACTAAGGTCTTTGCTCTTTAGGAGCACTTGACAGATGCTGGTAAATAAAATACATATCGTAAATAAAATACATATTCGATTTTCGGGTGAGAAACCCTTCCTTCACATTAACCCTAACAAAAATGGTACTGAGTAGAGTGGAGTTTCTCATCTCTGCCATGTAAGGGTTTAGGTCCCTGGGAAAGACAAGTACTTGGTTACTATCGATGAAATTTGGATGCGGCATATACTGGGAAGAAGAAACATGAGGGATGTGAATCAAAGTGAGAAGATAGATGTCACCTGCGAAGGGGAATGTAGCCTTAAGCATAGCTGTCCTAAACCCCGTGTTTGGGATCGAGAATTAGTTCCATGCAAACAAATAACCTGTGAAATTGTGTACAAACAGAAACCGTCATTTACCTACATGCTGATGAAGGGTACCGTCACTAGTAGGAAGTAACCACTCAAAGAATACCTATAAGAATGGAAAATAACATTAAATTCAAAAATTTGTACAGAAATTCAAGAATGATGATATGAATACAGGCAGTAAATTCAATACGAGGATGATATTTTCCATGGAATTCCTTACCTATAGAGGGGGAACATTAATCTAAAACGAGTTCGTGCCATGAAAGAGCACCATGGTTGCAGAGCGGTCGCCGAAAAGCAGAGGTGCAAATGAGGTTTCGATTTAGGGTTTGGGGTAGGGCGTTATATCTTAACGAATCGTCTTACAATTAGAGTCGTTGATTTGAAGCAAAAGTGATCAAAACCGTCAATGAACACAACAAACCCCGTTGTTGGATCTGCCACTTGCATTGATCCCCATGTAGTGCGAGACAAACATAAACCATATAGATTTTGAGAGTGTATAATTTTAATATCCTTTTGAAAAGAGACAAACAATATAAATTCAATCATGGTCAACCATGGTCCAACATCACAATGTGATGAATATTGTCTCCATATGAGAATCAACCATATTAGTCCCTTGGCTTAATATTGTTCCGTTGGCTTCATAATCCCCTGCGGTTATAATAATAATCACTTTGGTTTATATTAAGAATCCATTGGGTCTATAAATATCAGATATGGAAATAAACCATGGCCAAACATGACCAACCATGTTTATTATAGGGTTTTTAACATTTATCTTAGGGTTTATATTTTTTATGGTTTATTATTCCCTTAGTTTGTATTATCAATCCCTTGGGTTTGATATTATTCCTTGGGTTTATAATATTTATCTTGGTGTTTATATACTTTGGGTTTATATTTTTTTATCCCTTGGGTTTTATATCCCCTTGAGTTTATAATAACAATCCTTTGGGTTCATATTCTTAGGGTTTAATATTATTCCCTTACGTTCCTAATCCCTTGGGTTTTCAATATTAATCCCTAGGGTTTATTATTCCCCTGGGTTTGTAACATCAATGATGGTCAACCACGTTTCATAAATTCAAAAATGGTCAACCTGGTCCAACATCGCATTGTGACAAATATTGTCTCAATAACATAATCAACCATGCTTAAGCAAGGTCCAATGTTGCATTGTGATAAATATTGTCTCGATTTGAAAATCAACCTTGGTCAAGCATGTTCAACCATGGTCCAACAGCACATTGTGCTCAACCATGGTTAACCATGTTCAACTTTGGTCAACCATTATCAATCATGGTCAACCATGTTTATTTTAGGGTTTATAAGATTTATCATACGGTTTATATAACTTAGGTTCATAATTTTTATCCCTTGGGTTTATAATATCAATCACTTCGGCTTATTAATGCAAGGGTTCATATTCCTAGGGTTCAATATTAATCCCTTACGTTTATAATCTATTGGCTTTTAACTATTAATCCCTAGGGTTTGTTATTCCCATGGTTTTATTATATCAATTATGGTCAACCATATTTTATAAATTAAATTATGGCTAAAGATGGTCCAACCTCGCATTGTGGCGAATATTTTCACAATATGAGAATCAACCATGGTCAACCATGGTGCAGTGTCGCATTGTGGAAAATATTCTTTCGATTTAAAAATCAATCATGGTCAAGCATGCTCAACCGTATAATTCCTTGGGTTTAATACTAAAAAGCCAAGAAATTATAAACCCTGTGGAATAATATTAAATCGTAGGGATTAATGTTAACTACAAACCCTATGAATAATATTATACCCTAGGAATATGAACCCTTAGATTAATAAACTAAGTGGATTGATATTATAAACTCAAGGGAATAATATTATAAACTCAAGGGGTTAATAATAAAACACCAAAGCATTATAACCTAAGGGAATAATATTTACCCAAGGGATAATAAACCTAATGCATTAATACTATTAACCCTAAGGTTTATATTACCTTGGGTTTTTAGTATTAATTCCTTAGGTTTATATTCCTTTTGTTTTATAATATCAATCCCTTGGATATATTAATCTAAGGGCTCATATTCCTAGGGTATAATATTATTCAAAGGTTTATAATATTAATCCCTTATGTTCAATATAAATCATGGTCAACCAAGGGTTTATATACATTGGATTTATAATATTAGCCCCTTGGGTTTAATAATATTAGTCCCTTCGGTTTATAATACCTTGGGGTTTTAGTATTAACCCATTGGGTTTATTATTCTCTTGGGTTTATAATATCAATCAATTGGGTCTATTGATCTAAGGGTTCATATTCCTTGGGTGTAATACTAAAACCGTAGGGGAATAATATTAACTTACGGGATATTAAACCCATGAGATTAATACTAAAATCCTAAGGAATTATAAACACAAGAGAATAATATGAAACCCTAGGGATTAATATTATAAACCTAAGGTATATAAACCCTAGGATAATTATTATAAACCTTAAAATAAACACGGTTGGAAATGGTTGATTTTTATTTTGAGACAATCGTTGTCACAATGTAACGTTAGCTCATCGTTGACCGTGGTCAACCATTTTTATTCGAGCCAAAGAAGCTAAAGAAATACCCAATTGAAAATGAAGAGAATTATTCCAATTTGATACCAATTGCTTGAATGCGTTTGAAATGCTCAATATGTCTATGAGAAAATGGTTTCCACGAATTCATGACCAAAGACGAATTGATCAATGGATGGAGATGATAGAGGATGTCGAGACGAATCCAATGTCTCGAGGATCATTAAATTCTAAGCTGTCTATGTGAAGTTATTAATTTTTGAATGTAGTGTGTGGGCTTATAGCATGAGGTTCATGTAGGCTTGAGTTATACAAGCCGCATGACAAGTTGGCAATCCACTTTAGAGGCATTCATTGGAGCCCTCTTAATGGATATAAATACGAGGTCTTTTGTGACTCATTTGAGTATCCAAGTGTGCAACACAAAGAGAGAAAGGAAATCATATAATAAAGAAGAACTATTTGTTTAGGCCGCAGATAAAAGAGGAAGAAATAACGAAGGAGAAGACATATTATATGGGCATTTTCATTAACATTTGGGAGTTGGATTTGTTTAGAAGCAGGGTCGTGTAAGAGGAGGACTTTTCCAGTTCTATTTTGGTGGTGTTTGTGGGTGGACAAACCTCATTAGAGGCAGCCACAGTCCTATACAGGTGTTAGGCGGGACAGAGTCTTACTTCAGGGAGAAGGAGGGTTGTAAGCCTAGATAGTGGGCTAGAAAAAACCCTACACCTCCACGTATATGAGCATCTCTTTAGAGGAAGGAACTTGCAGTTGTAGAGAGGATTTATGGGCAGAGAAAGAGGGTTGGTAATCACTGGGGTTATGCCCTAACGAGGTTAACTGTGATAGCAATGAAGCACACCCTAGAACATTGAGGAAAAGATATGTATGTGTTGTGTTATTGTCTTGTGTTGGGTCAAGTGTTGACTAGATTGGATGGTATGTTTTAGTAGCTTGTAGTAGCCAAAATAGGAATAGACAACTTAGTGGTTAGAAGCCCTAACCAGTGGGAAATTTCTACAATGATTTATTGGTTGTTGGATTGGGAACTTGGTGGTTGGTGGAGGGTAACAAGGAAGTTTCCAAGGTAGCCCTAGAATAGGTGGACAAGAAGGAAATTGGATAACTATGTGTTGGGTGAAGAGTTGATGGCCTAAGTAGCATCTTGATGGAAAAAGGAGGCCACTAGGAAAGGCAGTTTAATGCTTAGGGATTGGCCATCCTAGAGGAGAAGATTGGATCAACTAAAGTTCATTATAGTAGAAGAGACTCGCATCATTGATATGTGGCAACCCTCATAGAGTCTCTATGTGTTATTCCTTGATGGACTAAGGAGCAACTAGTGAGCAGAATGGGAGTAGAAGGATCCAATGATATAAAATCATTTCAGACATATCTATTTTCTAGCTGAGTAGACATCTATTTGTAATGGGGCAGAAAGCAACTTCTTTTGGGTCATTGTCCACATAATTTCTGGACAAAGGGTATTTAATATCTTAGGATTTATATACATTAGGTTTATAATATTAATTCCATGGGTTTATAATCCCTTAGGTTTAATATTAAAAACCTGAAGAATTATAAACCCTAGGGAATAATATTAAACACTAGGAATTAGTATAATTACAAACCCTATGAATAACATTATACCCTTGGAATATAAACCCAAGGGATTGATATTATAAACCCAAAGGAATAATATACCCAAAGGTTTAATACTAAACCCCAAGGGATTATAAATCGAAGGGAATAACATTGACCCAAGGGATAGTAAACCCAAGGGATTAATACTAAAAACCCTAGAATCTATATTCTCTTGGGTTTTTAGTATTAATCCCTTGGGTTAATATTATTCCATTGGGGTTGTAGTATTAACCCCTCAAGTTTATTATTCTCTTGGGTTTATAATATTGATTCCTTGCATTTATTAATATAAAAATTGATATTCCCGGGGTATAATATTATTTATAGGGCTTGTAGTTAATATTAATCCCTAGGGTTTATAATTCCTTCAGTTTTTAGTATTAAACCTAAGGGATTTTAAGCCTAAAGGAATTAATATTATAAACCAAAGATATATAAACCTTAGAATAAATATGGTTGACCATGGTCAACCATGGTCCAACATCGCATTGTCACAAGGATTGTCTCAAAATCAAAATCAAAATCAACGATTGTCAACCATGTTTAGTTTAGGGTTTATAAAGTACCGAAGGGATTGACATTATTATGTTTATAATATACTAATGTTCATATACTAATATCCACATTTCATATATATAAACATTTCATTCATATACTAAACATTTCATAAATTTTTCATCCATATACAAAACATTTCATATATATAAATGCAGAGTATTGTATATGGAAGTTCATATAAATGTATATAAATATAAATGTGTGTTGATGTGTATTTATAAATTTACTATCAACCACATTTATTAATGTGGTTGTGGGGTCGATATATAGATGCCTATCACCGATAGGCGTCCCTATATTGACCCTAGATGGATTTACCACCGTTGACTTAGAATTTGTAATTTTTGTATTCGTTTATCGACAACCTCGATTGAGCATGGAGGGAATATGCTTCGTCGAGTCCTCCATTGATGGTTGCGGTGATGCAGAGCATGAAGCGATGGAAAGGAAATTATTTTTTGGTGGGATGAAAAAGAAAAAAGGTCGGCGCCGAGTGTCAAGTGGCCGACTATTGGGTGGGTTGCACAGAGACAACAAAATAGTTGTGTCTCTCAGGGGGAGTGGCCATCTGAACACATACAAGAAAAAATAAAAGAATTGAAAAGTGTAATGTTGAAATTAAAACAACTGTGAGTGTGTGGTGGAGTGTAACCCGAGGGTAATG
>APFE031003253.1:18926-64289 GCA_000404065.3 Pinus taeda | reverse complement strand
AAATAAATACAATAATTACATTACAAAAATTTATTAGAATAATGAAATTATTAATTGCAAGAATTAATTTGAATCATAGAATTTTGATTTAAAAAAAATAAAAATTGAGAAACAATGAATCACTATTTATATAAAGATGCTGATTAACAATTCTTAAAATTCATAATAAGTAAATTACTTAATTGATAAAAAAATAAAATTGTATATAATTACAAAAAGAAGTATGTTTAAAAAATATTGCTATTTGCGAACTTTTTGAATTGTAAGAACATATAGCATTGTGAAAAATGGGAAAAAACGAAAACCTTTGCTTTTTCCTTGTTAGAAGATGGTTGGATTTTATTAGTGGAGGTGGAGAGCAGGGAAGTGAAAACGGAAACATGAGGGGAGTTGGGTAGTTATATTGCAAGGGTGTCGTCCTAGAAGATTTTCTTTCTTGTTTTTTAAAGGTCTTTTCTCTGAGCTCTTGTGATTAGTTTCCAATGCAACGTTTGGGGTTGGTGCTGGGATCAAATTCGGTCGTTGGGCTGCTCTGTAGAGATTCATTGTTTCATTGTATAAAAATGTTAGGAAATGTTCCTACGTTGTTGTTTTGAAATGTGGTCGTCTTTTGTAAATATTTTTTTATTTACCTCTAAAGAGTGTTGCATGATTGTAGAAATTGCGTAATTTAAATCGCATGATGAATATTTTTTTTAACAAATTTCATAACTTATTTCAGAAGAATGAGAACGAGATTTTGTATTCCCTTCTTTTTTAAGTTGGTTACTGGATCGACCAACTACCTCTAGTTGGCATAGAGCCAAAAAATGTCTGTTTCTCACAGGCCAAGGGAATTGAAGGGAAGTTCTAGAAAACCAAAGGAGGAATTAACACAATGAATCCTGACTTGTTTCACTATCAAGATAGTTGACCCCATGTTTAGAGAAGAGTAAATTTTCTCTCTATTTGAAGCATGAGCTCTCTGTTGATTCTATAGTGTTGACTCAAGTCAAAATTACTTCATTAGTAATTCTATTAAAAAATTATTGTTTCATTAATTCTATTAAACTAAAGTAGCTTTAGATTATGAATCAACGAGCTGTTGATCTTTGACTTTATCATATAGCAGAGGGTTTCTCTAGAAGAGTGATAGTAGCTTGGTTATAAATACAAAGAACTTTTTATCCCAAACATCTTTGTTTACAATTATAATTAATTGCAAATAGTTAGGTTGGTCAATTTAAATTTCATTTAACTTATGTCTAGTAGCGACAGTTAGATTGTTCAATTTAAAGTGCATTTTACTCATGTCTAGTCACAAAAAATGGAATGATAGATAGTTTTTTTTTTTTAATGCTAAGATGCTTGAACAACTAAATACTTGAAATGAATTCTAAAATTATAACAATTTATCATTATTATTATATAATTATGCTTAAATAATATTATTATATTTCATTATATAAAGTGATTTAATAGTTAAATTAAAAAATCTTGTTTTTAAAATGCTTAAACTATTCACAAACAAAAAAATTCATAATTACTGCTTTAGTGAGAGTAGCTGCCAATTCTGAATCAACGAGTTATTGATCTTTGATTTCATCATATAGTAGAGAAGCACCCAAAGAATATTGTGCCAAAGTAGTTCCTTCCTTTTTCTAAAAGAGTGAGAGTAGCTCGGTTATAAACACATACAACTTTGTCTCATATAGATCATTTGACTTATTTATTATGTGGTTTTTGTTTGGTGTAGCTAGAACTGGGTAGATCCTAAAAGTGGTTGTGTTTGTGTCCTAAAGGCCATGCAAATTGGTGAAATTGCAAGCATCGAAACCATTGTCCAAGCGTAATGTGGGTGTTTAAGGGTTAGTTCAAGACCAAACCAACATTCGTCAGTAGTCTCAGGTTGTCCCTTTCAAGTATATAGTTGTATATGTCCCTTTCAAGTATATCATAACATAGTTGCATATCTTTTTAGTCTTCTATTTGGGTTTATTATTTCTTTAGGTTTATAATATCAATCTCTTGAGTTTATAATTTCAGTCATAGTCAAGCATGGTCAACCTTCGTTGAATGTTGCATTGTGACAATGATTGTTTGAATATGAAAATCAATGCTTGTTGACTATCACATTGTAACAAAATTGTCTCAATATATAAATTAATCATGGTTAAGCATTTTCAACCATGTTCCAATGTCAAATATGGAAATCAACCATGGCCAAACATAGTCAACCATGTTTATTTTAGGGGTTATAATATTTATCTTACGATTTATATACCTTGGGTTTATAATTTTTATCCCTTAGTTTTAGTATTATCTTGAGTTTATAATATCAATCTCTTGGGTTTGTTAATCAAAGGGTTCATATTCCTAGGGTTTAATATCACTCATATTCCTAGGGTTTAATATTACTCGCTTATATTTATAATCCCTCGCATTTTTAGTATTAATCCCTAGGTTTATTATTCCATTTCAGTTATAATATCAAACATGGTCAGCCATGTTTTATAAATTCAATCATGGTCAGCGAAAGTCCAACGTCGCAATGCGACAAATATTGTATCCATATGAGAATCAACCATATTAGTCCCTTGGGCTTAATATTGTTCTGTTGGGTTTGTAATCTCTTGCAGTTATAGTAGTAATCACTTTGGTTTATATTAATCATATGTTAGGTTTATAAATATCAGATATGGAAATCAACCATGGCCAAACATGGTCTACCATGTTTATTTTAGGGTTTCTAATGTTTGTCTTAGGGTTTATATACTTTGGGTTTATATTTTTTATCCCTTGGGTTTTTAGTATTCATCCCTAGGGTTTATCATTCCCCTGGGTTTATAATATTAATGATGGTCAACCATGTTTTATAAATTCAAAAATGGTCAACCATGGCCCAACACCGCACTATGATGAATGTTATCTCAATATCATAATCAACCATGCTTAAGCATTGTCTAGTGTCATATTGTGACAAATATTATCTTGATTTGAAAATCAACCATGGTAAAGCATGCTCAACCATGGTCCAATGCAACATTGTGGTCAACCATGTTTAACCATGTTTAATTGTTGATCTGTAATTGGAAACTGAAGGTGATATACAAATTGCAAGTGAATTTTTTATATGTGTTTTGGGTAATCAATCAAGTTACTAAACACATAAACAAGTGATTTTAAACCAAATTTTATAAGAAAAACCGAAAGAAATAACCATACCTAAAACACATAACAAAAACCCGATAAAGGAGTTCACCCCTCTCTTGGGTTACGTCTCCTAGTCCAACTTCTAATGCAGACCCTCTTTCATTAAGTGCTAAAAAGTGTGTTTAAATGGATTTAAAATGCTCAAACACAAAAAAATTATGTCTCCAATGGATCCAACACTATCAAAAACCCCCATTTGGGTTCTTTTTGCACCTCATTTGGTCAAAAATTGAGAAAGTTATGCATGTTACAAGTTTTTCCCAAATTTTATGGCTAATCCTCTCATAATTCGACCCAAATCTAGCTTGAGAACCCTAAACACAGAACCGACACGCAAAGATGCTCTACAATCTCGCTCAGTGGGCAAAATTGTAGGATCGTTAATCCGCCCATTAAGTCCTCAGTTCCAAAAAACTTGGTCACGTTGGCACATATAACGACATACGGGCCGGAGATTCTACACCTAACTCTACACCCTTTGGTTTTATCGTGCCCCAAGTTCTGTGGTCCGCCATGTGGCCTTGGGGTTGGCCCCCTCTGCATTTCCATGCCCATGGTCGTATATGGGGTCATGTGATGCTAGGTCTAGCCCCCTCCAACCTTTTGTCTTAACACTGCCTCTATCGATGTTTGGTGTTGTGGGTTGTGGCCATGGATCGGGCTAGTGCCTAACCCCTTGGCCCCTCCACCCGCGATCACATGGGTGTTAGGGTGGGTAGGGGCTAGGGATTAGCCTGACCCCCTCCCCCATATGCGCGTTATGGAAAATTTAAATAGTGGCTATAACCAATATGGTTAAGAACTAATATAGTGACACATTGGTGTGGGCCTATTGTGTTGTGCTGCAGGTTGCGGGCTCGAATCCCATGGAGGCCTGATCTGGCCATAAACCAATCTTTTCCAAATAAGAGGA
This sequence comes from Pinus taeda, assembly GCA_000404065.3. NCBI lineage: Eukaryota > Viridiplantae > Streptophyta > Pinopsida > Pinales > Pinaceae > Pinus > Pinus taeda. The sequence continues at coordinate 60,184 of APFE031003253.1, read as the reverse complement.
TGCCACGTGGTAGCCATTGATTGGCCCACATGGCTCTCCCTCATTGGTTCAACACTTAACTAATGAAATCACACCAAACAAAACCAATAAGAACAAGACAAAATGTCATCCAGCCATAGGTCCTCATAAACACAATCACCTGCCCAGTCAAATGCCCAGTTAGTGTACAAACTTCTGACTGGGTGTACCTGCAACCCAAAACTTAAAAAAATTAGTTGTTTTCCAAATCAATTAGAACACAATGTTGGGGGCATACGATATGATTTTGAGTGAAACAAGTTGTGTTGGATTCAAATCACTGAGATCTATCCAATCATATAGGTTTCAAGCATTTTTTTTTATCACTTGTAATTTTGAGCACTAAACTAATCACTTGGATCACTCCTCCCTATTGGAAGCTTTTGAACCTCCAAAACTCATTTTTAGTCAACAGTTAGATGAGGGTACAGTTCCCTCACCCTTCCAATCTCAATCCATTTGGCTTTGCTTTTTTTTTTGTCGCTTTGAGCTTTTCATGAAGGTACTTCACTTTTGAAGTCTTTGTCTTTTTGTCAAAGATAGGACCTTGCTGCAATTCTTTAAGATGTTTAGAAGAGAAAACTTTTGTTAAAGAAATTTGAACATTCTCTCCTTGACCTTCAATCAAAGGAGACTTATTCAACTTCAACTTCACTTCACCTTGAACATTATCGCCATAATGATGCTTAGCATGTATAGCCTTGCACTTGGCTTGAATCTTTACCAAATGTGATCACCATCACCATGCACCATCCTTATTCAAATCCAAAACATCATGAAACCCACAAGAAGATAATTTAGAACCAATGTCCTCTTTGTCAAATAGCATTTGAATTTTCTTTTTGATCTTTGCATGCTTTAACAATGGCATCTTGTTCACACCAATGCTTAACAAAGAAACATCCTACTACAATTGCACTTCATTTTGTTTACCTTGTTTAAGAGGCAACTTGTTAGAGCTGTGAAACATCTTATCACATGAATTAGAAACCTCAATGAAATCATATTTCAAACTTGATTCATATCCTTGAAAGGCTTTAGGTTCCTTAACATTTTTGTGCTTGAATATTAACAATGCAAAATTCCGATTAGCATTAACAATCCGCTTCATTTGTCCAACATTCACAAGAGATACACTCAATTTCTTGTTACGCGCTTTATGTACTCAATCATATTCTTGAACAAATGATATTTCTTCTCATGGCGATGAAAAAAATATCTCCTATCATAAAGATATGGACTTCCCAAAACAATACCACATATATCAAGAGGAACTACAACAAGTTCAATCTCATCAAGAAAGTTTGCAGTGATTGCAAATTTAAGTATGCATTTCCTTGTCACCTGCAATTTTGCATTCTCACATACCCAACCTAAAGGATAAGGTTTAGGATGAGGAATGGTTTCTAAATTCACCTTCTTGACAATGTCTTATGTGATAAGATTTGCTTGTGAACCACTATCAAACATTGTATCTATCTTGGTATGTTTTGAAATGACTCTAATGTGGAAAAACTATATTCTTATTTTTTCATATTGAGTATCATTGAGAAAATTTGAAGAACTAGTACTTTCAATTTCCTTACCTTTCAAACCCATGGCTGTGATCTTTGTTTCATCCCTGGAATCAGAACCTAAATCTTGTTGTGTAGTTGCAACAATCTTTTCTTTCTCCTTGTTATTAAACTTTTTGAGTCTCATTTCAGGATGAAGTTTCCAACAATGGTCTTCATCATGGCCTTTCTTAGAATAATGTTTACATATGATCTTTTCTCCTTCTATCTTGACTGCAACATTTTTCTTATCCTTGCCTTTAAATTCCCCTTTTCCTTTTCCTCCATACTTGAATGACCTCTCACTAGTTTCTTTAGAAACATTTTTCCCTCTTTCCTTTAAATGAGTTGCATGTACACAAACTTCATCTAGTTTTGTAGGGTTAAACATGATAATGGTATGTATCAAGTAACTATGAAATACTTCAATGTATTTGAGCAAAGTATCTAGAGAGGACAAATATATGCCCAAAATTAATTTTTTTCCCTAAATTCTTGAGTATAAGATTGCACATTTTTCCCCTTAGCTTGCCTAAAGTTTTTCCAACCCATAATAGATTCTTGTGTTAAAAATAGCAACAAGAAATGCTAAAAATATCATTGCTATAAATAGCATTTCAGGATATATTCCAATTTTTATTTTTCCTTGAATCAAAATTGAGAATTAAAATTCAAATTTAGTCTCACTAGCTGTTTGAAAAATAATTAATTAGTTCATCTTGAGTTAATTAGTTGGAGAAAATCAAACATGAAGTCTTTGTGAAGACATGCAACAATTATCCCTCTGACTGAGGAAGTTATCCCTTAATTAAGGAGATAAGGATGATTTATATTTGAGTTGTAATTAGTTAGCTTAGTTAACTGACTTAAGTCCAATTAAATTAGTTCCAAACAGTTTGTGGTACTAATTGTGAGTTCAGTCAGTTAATGCATGCATGCATGCAACTAGTGTTCTCTAGATAACTGAATATTCTCTCATAAATAACTTATGCATGTCAGTTCAGATAGATAGCCCCTTGGGTTTAATAATACTAGTCCCTTCGGTTTATAATACCTTGGGGTTTTAGTATTAACCCGTTGGGTTTATTATTCCTTAGGTTTATAATATCAATTGATTGAGTCTCTTAATCTAAGGGTTCATATTCCTAGAGTGTAATACTAAAACTGCAAGGGAATAATATTAATTGAAGGGGTAATAAACCCATGGGATTAATACTAAAAACTCAAGGAATTATAAACACAAGAGAATAATATGAAACCCTAGGGATTAATATTATAAACCCAAGGTATATAAACCCTAAGATAATTATTATAAACCTTAAAATAAACATGGTTGACAATGGTTGATTTGCATTTTGAGACAATCGTTGTCGCAATGCTACGCGGACCCATGGTTGACCATGGTCAACTATCTTTATTAGAGGGTATTTAATATATTAGGGTTTATACACATTGAGTTTGTAATATTAATTATGTAGGTTTATAATCCCTTGGGTTTAATACTAAAAACCCCAAGGAATTATAAACCTTAGGAAATAATATTAAACCCTAAGAATTAATATAAATTACAAACCCTATGAATAATATTATACCTTGGGAATATAAACCCAAAGGAATAATATACCCAAAGGGTTAATACTAAAACCCCAAGGGATTATAAACCAAAGGGAAAAATATTAAGCCAATGATAGTAAACCTGAGGGATTAATACTAAAAACCCTAGAATTTATATTCCCTTGGGTTTTTAGTATTAATCCCTTGGGTTTATTATTCCCTTGGGTATAATATTGTTCACACGGTTTATAAACCCTAGGGAGTAATAAAACCAAGGTATTAATACTAAAAACGCAAGAGAATATAAAACTTAGGGTTTTTAGTATTAATCCCTTGGGGTTATATTATTAAGCCCTTAGATTTATTATTCTCTTGGTTTATAATACCAATTCCTTGGGTTTATTAATCTAAGGGTTGATATTCCCAGGGTATAATATGATTTATATGGTTTTTAATTAATATTAATCCCTAGGGTTTAATATTCCTTGGATTTTTAGTCTTAAACCCAAAGGAATTAATATTATAAACCAGAGGTATATAACCCTAGAAAAAAGATGGTCAGATCAATACAAGGGAAGGATGATAGAGGCATCTTCAAAGATTGAAAGTAATAATGTTTTTTCTAATTTAATTATTTGTGTGAGTGTGTATTTACATGTACCAGAGACAATGGAGCTGAACAAATATTAGAGATGGTGAAAGAAACTAAAATTCCACAAAGGAAATATTTCTCTTATGGAAGGCAACAAGGGTTAGTAGATTTTGAAGATGGATGGTCTCAAATAATTGTCACAAGAAAAGGAAATTTAACGTTGGTTCATTAATACATCATTGAAGTAATCCATGAAGGAGTTCAAGGTGGAACTCTAGAAGTTCATGAAAAGAAGAGTAAACTCAAAGGTATATTTATTTGGTTATATATTATCTTACTGAATGTCAACTAAATTATTTTTAAAGGAATTATATTAAATATAGAAAGCAAATGGAGATGGAGGAAAGAGAACAAACTCTATGTTTTGAAGATTGGTGAATTGGATCAATGTCAAGATAATGGAGGAGTTGCTCAAAAGAAATCAGCTGAAGGTAATTCAATGAGTTCAAAGGAGGCTATGAAGGATCGAGGATAATAAGACAATCAATAACCTATCATACGAGAGGAGGCATTATAATTTCATGTGCTCAAGAAGAAAAGAAGACTAGCTTATGAAGGTAGTTATGAAGAAGATATAATACATTGATACATTGATTTGGAAAGCAATGAGAATATTTACACAAAGCAACAAGATGATGTCAAGCATAGCCAGAAAATTATAGAAGATGAAGAAGGAGCCTATGCATATGATGATATAGGGAATTATATAGTCAAAAAGGAGATCGGGATGCATTTGCAATTGAGAAAATGAAGACTGGAGATGAAAATCAATACTCAGGGGTAGTGTCCGAGAATTTTAGTAAAAAACAGGAGTTGTTGGGAGTTTTATTGCTACAACCTAAAGATGAACCTAAAAATATCAAGGTAATAATGTTACCTTTAGAAAATTCCATTTTGTTAAATAAGTATATGTTGATGGTAAACGAATGAGGAATTGTTTTCAAGGATAATAATAGGGTTCTAGAAAAGAATCCTCTACAAGAAAACAAAATTGATATCTAAATTTTAGAACTAGTTGAGGAAACATTAAATTAGTACAAAGATCTAGCAAACATAGAATGAGATATTTCTTTGAATTAAGTGAGCTTATAGGTAGACTCTTATGACGAAGTTTTTAAGAAACCTAACATTTTAGAAATTAGTGAATGGAAGAGAATTTTTACAGCTCTTACATATCACATTATTGGGAATTTGACAATTGGATGGAAGAGAATGCTTCAAGGTGATAAGAGATATGACAAAGAGACTATATGGAACAACCAGTGTAATTTTTGGTTTGATGAAAAGTAGAATGTTTTTACCAAATAACATGTATCAAAGAGATAGATTGAAGATGACATAGGAACAAGAAAGAAAGATTGAAGATGACCAGAAGGAATCTGAAAGAAGTAGAGATACGAGGAAAGTCATTTGGCTTGAAATCTATTCAGATTGCAGAGTTTTAAGATGGCTAATGTATAAGCGTACCAATGCAAGTATAGAGGAAAATATAACAATGAAAGAACATGATAATAATGATAGGAGCACAAGACATAGCAACTACCATAGAATTCATAAAGCAAGGTTTTAAATATTTTGGAACCTTAAGAGATAATTGGTGGAAATTACAAATGTTTTTTCAAAGAGTAATATGTTTAATTCAAAGAGGAAACAATCAACAATAAGCAAAAGTGAGAAGAACAAAATAAAATACAAGTACTTCCATGTGGACGAGAAACAATAATCACAGTAGCTAGAGGTATATGATTAAAAATGAAAGTTGGAGCAAAGATACTACACAAAGACAAAAACAAGTTTGGGATCCTCGATGGTTGCAGGAAACTATAGAGAAATGACATGATAATATGGTAAGTGGAAAGCTAAAACATAAAATTTGGGATCCAAAAGGACTTGAACAACAAAAGACTCATGAATAGGAGATCATGAATAAATTGTTCCTTGGGAGTATGATGCAAGGGCATCAATTAAACTCAAATGACTGATAAGGTATAAAATTTTACTAGAGGAGTTGGTTAGGATTCTTAAAGCGTGGGATTTGTTAGCTAGATTAGGATTAGTATTGTTAACTTCCATGAAAACCCTTTTAATACTAGAAAATTGTTATTCTATGAGGTTTGGGAGGTTTTTTGAAGCTAAAATTGGGCCATCTAATCCACTAATCATGGATCTAGAAGGATTCCCATTTTTGTATTTATTCATGTTTTGAAATTAATAATAAGTAGAGGGTGCACATGAGAACATAATTTTGAGTGTGAACAACAAACTATAGAGAAAATTTGTGTGTGTATAAATATATTGTGATTCCACATGACACCATTGTTTTCTTTTGCATTTGACCAGAGTAGCACAGTGGGAGTCTTCCAAGTATGAATTTTTCCTACCCTTGTTGTAATCTCAGCATAATTATATGCCATAAACTTGCAAGCATACGCAGCAGGAGTATTTTGGTTTTTAACTTTATATCCTCTAATGGCTAATGGTTCGTAACTTGAGTAGTTTGTATTGTGTCTTGTCATCTCATCCACCCAAATTCAAGTCTCTAAAGGCATGTTATAGCCTGTATTGATTAGGCTCAAGGAGTAGGTGGCCCCATGGAGATTTCACTTCGTTCGTGGTCAATACATGAAGTATTTTCTCTTTCTTAGTCATTGGGTCTTTCGTATCAAAAAAAAACTTTATATCCTATAATGGAAACATTAGTCTTTAACACCACCACTAAACTTTGTTAGAAGTGACATTGTCAAAATTATTGATGATCCTCATTAATGAAAATTTATCGCAATACAATGTTATGTTTGACTCAATTTGAGTCACACCTACCATCTTATGCCTTATGGTTAAGTATGTACTCATTTCCAACATATTAAGATACACAATCCATACACCCACCACCCTTTTTTAGTTGTAGATATTACCCTAATCAGTATTCAACGCAACCTTTTTTGAACCTTCATAAAATGTGTCACAAAGCATCATCACATGTTTCTTTCCTTTCGATGTAATAGGGAAAAATGAGCATTAATAACACCAAAAGCATCAGTTTAGCTAAGTAAACCCTCACTTATAGAGGAAACCATTGATTAATCACACATATCTTCTAGTAGACATTAGCAATCATAAACCATATTCAACCCTAAACCAACACATTGGAATGCTCACATAAAAAAGCTTCTTTAGCAAGTCATGCATAAGTATTTTTTCATTTATCATAAATACACAAAACTAACGAGCGCAACAATGTGTTTTGTTTGATTCATCAATCCACTTTTGTAATTATGTTACAACTATCAAGCCATAGAATTTATGAATTTTATTTCCATCCAATTACATGACATAAAATACGCCCATATCTCTTATTCAAGTCCTACATTTTTGCTTAAAAAATGTACCCTATCTTTGACCTTCGTTTTGTCCATGTTTAACACCTCAACTTGCATGACCATCATTAGAAGAACCACCAGTAAAACATTAGCATTCATATCATTCTCAACCTTGTATTTATTAAGAACATTTAGCATTCAGATCATTTTCAACCTTGTATTTATTAAGAACATTGTATCCAAAGATATATATTTAAATATAATCTCAATTCAATTTCTTTTACAATTCCTTGTTCAAATTTTCCGATGTCTTTTCCTTTATATTCCATCTTAGCTTGAAACCAATATCCTTAATATGTATCTAAAAAACACAAATTATTTTTTTCGGCTTAACCAACAGGGGATTTGAACCTTGAATTTCATGGTTTACATATATTTCGTAACACAATGATCTCCATTTGAGCTACCCCATGGGCTTCAAAAACACTAATTTTATTTTCACTGTCATTTAACTTTATTTCATGTATAATTTCTGCCATTGTTTATGCATCAACACTTTCAATTTCGTTTTTTCAATTATTCACCTTTCAAATTTTCAGTCATACCGTTGTTCATTGCTAATTCATTTTATAATTTTTCCAACTTACTAATAAATTCTTCATTATTATTTGTTATATTTTCACATTGTTCCTTGTAGATTTCCATTATCTTTTCAAAACTTGTGTTTTTTTCCTTTAGCCGAAAGTCTCCTTAATCAACTTTTAATTTAATTTTCGAAGGGTTGTAATTTGTTCCCCCAACATCATGGCATATTCATTATAATTGACATGTCTTTTAGTTACCTTTCTAATTGATTAGAGAGATAACCAAATGATTTTTCATTTAACTGTTTGTTGAAAATGTAACTATTGTCAGCCTTCATAATGAAAATTAATTATTAATGTATTTATTATTATTATTTTATTTTTTTATCAAGCATGTTCTTCATGCTAAATAAGTCAAAAAGATAAGTGATTTTGTATTTGATTCATGTCATATTTGACATTTGAAAGAAGGAGAAAAAGAGATTTTTATTTTAGTCATAAGGAATTAATCTAAGGTCCAAGTCGGCCCTCCCTGTCAAGTTGGCATGTGTGGCAATTTTTCACCATCCTAGATAGCTATGTAAAGGAGTAACTTCAACCTCTTGGGAACTAATCAAGTTATGAAATTATTATCAAGTTTTGTGATCAAGAAGTGAAGAAAAGGGAAGTCGAATTTAGAAGAGAAGAGAAAGTCAAACGGATAAATTCAAAACCGAGTTTTTCTACTTGTCTCTATCACACGTGCGAGATTATGTGAGAGTTCTGAAACAACTACAGGATTGAAATTAAGCCTCTGTAGTAGGGCAGGAAGTTATAATATTTTGACCAAGTTTGGAGAAGGTCTTACCATATTTGAATTATGTTGACTTTGAAGAAGACTTGGGAGGGTTGACTTGGAATCTTTGGAGAAGTCTTGGTCTAGGTTGTGGATATCTCATTTTGACTTGATTCTATAAGAAGAGGATTACTGGGTTTTTCCCCCTTGTGGGATTTTGCCCTGGCTTGTTGCCTAAACTATTCTCTCTCTTGCTTCTTTGTGATCTTAGAAGACTAAATATTGTATTACTTGATGAATAGGAAACAATAAGTAAAAGAAGAATTAACATTCACAAATAATTATCAATTAGGACAATCAATTATCATTTTTATTTCACTTGATTTTCCAACATTGTCTACTCAGGGTTATGTTGTAGTACTCAACAACCACCATTTAATTGTATTTTAGTTATATAATAAATCATCGGGACCCTTCTTTAATTTTAATAAAAATCTTTAGTTTTTAATAAAGATAAGGCAATTTTGAATTTGTAATAAAAAACCCTATCACGTGAAAATTTGTATTATCAGAACCCAAATATCAGAGGTTCAAACTTATAAATGTTATGATTAATGAAAAACCCAATACGCTTTTTGTTATTTAAATAATGCATTATCAGATGATTTCTATCGATAATATCGTAACTTTCCTTGTAGAAAAGTTATGATAAAATCATTCTTCGATCAAAAGTCCCTGATATGTAAAACAAAAATTTAACTAGTTGCTTCCTTTTAAACTAAAATAGTTTAAAGAACTACCAACCCCACAAACTGCCACTTAGCATATCGGAATCCCAAAACATCGTTACTTTTTAACTGCACCATCTACAAACTCCTGATATCTCAAACTTCTGATACTCAACACTTCCGCTATACCTTACTCCCGATATTGCAATATTCTAATTACCTCCCACTTCTGATATCCGATATGTTTGATGCTGCTTCCCTCCGATATATTAAACTTCCGATATTCCTATCTCTACCCATATCAAGACTTTTCATATCAGATTTTCACTCTTTAAATCCCCGATATTTCATTTTCCGATATAAAACTTCTGATATGTCTTCCCGCCTCCACTTATAATCGTTATATCTTTAAACATGACATATCGAGAATCTCAAATATCGTAGTTTTTAGTGTGTGCCCAGGTGGTTTCTTTGATAAAATTCTTCTGATATGTTGATGTGTGCAAGACCCATGTGAATTCATGTTTTTATTTAATATCTGAAAGTGGTGAATTTATGGTTTTTGAAATGCTAAACAACCTTATTCATTGCAGCTTGATTTTATCATGATTTGCCTTTTAAGACAAAAATTGTTAAAAAATTGTTATTTGCGCTAAAGTATTTTTTGGTGAAGTAGTAATCATTTAGTCTTGTCTTTTTCCATTGTAGCCCAGTTTAAATAAGCCCAATTAAGAAGAAATATCTAAGGCAACTAAATAAAAGAATAAATTAGTTGCTTAGCAGCAGTCAGCTACTCCATCAACCAAAAATCTCGATACGTCAGGGTTGCTTTCCGACACGGCCTATTCTTTAGATGTTGGGAGTGCCTCCTAGGAATCTATCTATCAACTATTTGAAGATGAAGGACAAAGGGTTGCTCAAATAACAACTACAACTAAGGATTCTATCATAGTTTCTAATACTACCCACAATGATGTCGCAAATTCATTTTTACACAAAAAATTTGCTCGGCCCAAGATCCTTCCCTATACAGATATGATTCGGTGGGTTGTCGAAAATTTGAACATTGCAGATAGGAAATTCATGATAAAGAATGATACAATAATCGTCTCTTTCAACGACAGTGATTTCAATGCAATGTACCATTTTCCATCACCTCAGTGTTAATATGACGAACATTTTGTGGAGAAATTCATGAGCAACATTGATCATGCATTAGAGCCCATCAAGAAATGGAGGAGAGACCCCAACAAGCATAAGCATGAAGAAAAGGGCATATATTCAATAGACTCTCTCGTTGGTCCATATTTTCAAGTTGTTTCCATGGTATGTAGAGTATTTGCTTATCCTAATATTCAGAAATTCCTGGATCAATGGACTCCACTAATTGATGTTGCTCGGAAGGATATATTTTAGACTGGGGAAATATTTTACTAGATAACTTAGCCACTCACATTCTGAAGTTTAGGAGGAAGCATACAATTTCATAAATTATAATTCCTCCTTGCTATATTAGTGCCTACGTAATGGAAGCCCTATGCTTCACTACAGATTTCACCTCCATGCGATGGAAATGGACCTTAGATGAACAGACTCCTATTCATATATACCATATTGGGACTCCAAGTATCATCCTTATTTCCATAGAATCTGCCAGGGTGTGATGTTTCATATTCATCAAATTATCTTTAATAAGGAAGCTCCTAGGGTATCCCAGAAAGTAGAGACAAAGTTGCTTAGGGTTGGGAATTGGTTTGGGCAGGAGTTGTTTACCTACATCCGGGTCTTCGGTAGTCTTTCTAATCCCCATGTCTTGCCTCTATATGTCCCTACCAAGATGCTAGCTTGAGAAATAACATACCAAACCATAGGTAATGGAATTTCTAAAGTATTGAAAGAATCCAATAAGAATGTATGGCCTATCTTTCCTTTTTGTTGGGGTATGTATACATTAGAGAATTTAAAACATGCAGTTGTTGAAATTAACTCTATCATAGAGTTTAATTTTCCTAATATCCCTAACAGACAGTACGATCCTCATGGAACTGTAAAAAATGTTACTGCACAATCAAGCATCAGAAAATTCTCCCATGAACCAGATCAGTTAGATGACTTCCTTGAAAAAGTTTCCACCTATTCAATAGTTTCCAAAAAATTGCAGAGCATCTAACTCCACAAGAAATCACTGAAATTTCCCAATACTGGGAAGCAAGGCTATCCCATTTACCTTTAGACTCATATAATATTTCCCAGGAAAGCACAGATCAAGAGAAGGTTACAGTTGTTTCTTCTACACAGATTACTGATACCACTAAACCAAAAGAGATAGGTGCTTCTTCTTTTACTAAGATTGAATTTCATTTGTCAAGTTATAAGCTTGAGGAGATATGGGAACAATGTAGCCCTGTTTTGAAAGGAAAGGCCTTGTAAGAGAAGGTCTTAGACACTTTTGAAACTTTAGAGAAAACTTTTATTACAATAAAGGCCTCTGATAAGCCTATGGAAACTAAAGACATGGAAATTATACTAGCATTTCCGACGTCTGAGGTTGTATTAAGGGTCGAAGAGATTCCTCACCTTGACATATTCTATAGTCTTGAACATAAGGCTATTGTTAAAAGGGAAAGAAAGAAAAGGAAGTTTGACCAGTCTCAGTCCTTTGTCCTTGGAAAAACCTCTTTCGAAGTATTATGGAAAGGTTCATTGTCCACTCCTACAAAGGAACTAGGAAGACTCACTCAGTTCATAGGAGCATATGCTTCCGCAACTATGGACAAAGCCACTAAGATTCATCAGCTTTTGAAGGAAAAGGAGGATAGAATTATGTAGTTGGAACATAGTCTCAAGATTGAGAAGAAAAATATTGCCAATCAATGGCAAGGACAGCTTGTTGAACTCCATAACAGTTTCAACTACCTTAAATTTCAACATGCCTTCGATTTATGGGTCCGATATGCTTAAATTCAGGAATTAAGAACAAGATTGAATAGCTAAAAGTTAAAAGGAAGCAGGAGAATTAAATACTCTCCTTGCTTAACAACAGGCCATATTATTTCATACGTTAGCCATCATTCATGATTTGTGTCACACGTCTAGTTCCTTAGTGGACCAATTATCCAACCTCAGAACAAACTTTGATGATACTAAAGAAAAGATTGCAAGTTTCATAACATGGTAAGACAACGATGAGGGGAAATTAGTTGATCTCCCTAGGATAGAGGAATCAAAAAAACAAATAGTCTTCAAGGAATGGAAAATCCACCTTAAGCATGCAAATAAAGAAGTATTCAGTGCAAGGGTATCTCCAGTGAATTCATTGAAACCATCATCGATAATCTTTTTAAGGTGAATTTTATTTTAGACTGCCCTGAGGGAACTCTACGAGATATCGAACAACTAACCAAAACGTAGTAGGAATTGTCCAAGAAAAGGGTCGAAACAATTGAGGAGCTATCTAAAATTGACATAGAATTTCATTCCCATTTCTTATTCAAGCCTCATAGCCAATGGCTAATGCTCAGATGCCTATCTAACATAGCCACTCACATGTTTCCAGCATTGAGGGATTCCATATTTACCAGTAAAATGCGGATTGTGCCAAAGTATCCACCTGAATTGAATCCCATGACAGATATTTATGAAGTACAATAGCATATGGGAGGGCAGTCCTCTTCACAGGCTTAGTCAAGTTGTTATAATGAATTTTAAAACTGTCTTGTATTTTTATTTTAAGCATTGTTTGTTAAAATTGTTTCATGCTTTTACTCTACTTTTCTATATTTTATCTCATTTGAAACTATAAATCCCCTTCATTTGTGTGGAGAAGGGGTTCTGAATTTTGGAAAGAAGTCTTTTGTTTTCACTATTGTAACTTAAGTTCCTCTTAATAGAAATTTGAACCACTACTATTTTCTCATGAGAAGAGTTATGATATATCGGGTACTACTATCTGTCTATTATCACTTTGCTTAAGAGTTGAATGGTTATATAATTACATTTATCATATATGTGTTGCAGGGAATCGTACATTTTTCACTATTGATATGTGTGATTGAAATCATATATTATATGCATAAACAATGAAATCTTATATGTGCAACGAATTCATCAATTAATTTAATTAACTATTTAATTAAATTAGTTATCATTATCTTCTTTAACCTCATAATAACTTGATAATCTATATTGTCATGTTGCTTGTGAGATCCTTATAAATCACATATATAGATAAGCTTTCCCAGGATAGATATTTAGTTTAAATACTCTTTATTTTCATTTTTAATTACCTCATAACCTTAAACTTATATACTCCATCCATTTTCATAATTTATATCAAGGGAAATTGGTCCTGTAATTTCCAGTCAGAGCCACCATTCCAAATGGAAAAGGATCTGCTCTAAGGTCCCAATCGGGTGGATTTTCCTGATGTTGAGGCATACATTTCTATCCTTCAACATTTTTGGTGCTAGAAGGAGAGCCATCAGACTGTGAATGGAAACAAAGTACAATCCCAAATTAAAAGGTCATTCCAAGAGTCATTCTCCCTCAAAGTCACCACCAACTTCAAGATCCCATTCCAAATATCCTAACCCTAGATACGAAGTTGTTCAAATAGCCACCAAATCTCTTAGCACACTTCCAAAGTCAGTTGGCCAAACTTCTACACAAGTACCTACAGAGCCCCCTGAAGTCCAGACTTGATTCAGAGATTGGAAGGAATTTCCATTTCCGGAGAAAAATTTGTTCAATACTATTTATTGGAAGGAAGTGTTACTTCATCCTTATAATATTCTGGTGTATTAACTAGATCCCATAGTGAAAAACTTGGAGTAAATCATTTTGAGTTTCCAGAAACTCTCTATTTTGTTAGTGATATTACATCATCCTCTCCACCTCATATTCCTTTTGTTGATCTCGCTTCTTCCTTTACCCATTTTATTCCTCTTATTATCCTTTAATCCCTTCCATCCACATTCCTTAGCCACAATAAATTGTTTCTATTATAATCAATAGCACTTTAGGAGCAACCTCTTCAGCTACTCAATCTCCTACAACCTTCACATCATCTGCAACTTCCTTTTTTCCTAGAACTACCAGAATGGAAAATAGACCATGGAACAATCCTGGGGTAGTTCAATTGACTCATCCATTACATCCTCTTCCTAAACATCCAGAAAGATGGCTACCCAAGTTTAACCCTGATGATGGTCTCCCTGCAGAATAACACCTTCACAAATTATATGTTGGAAATTAATCTTAATGGAGTTTCAAAATAAGATTGTGTTTGCACAATTTTTCCTTATACATTTAAAGGATCTGCAGGGTCTTGGTATTTTTCTTTTCTTGCCAGATCAATTACAAATTGGGATATGTTCAAAAAACAATTTTTGTTGAAATTTGGTGATGATCGCACAACAACCACTTTAATAAATTATTTGTTAAATATTAAAACTAATTTGAATGAAAAGATCAAGGAATTTAACTCAAGATTCAACAAATTGTTAAACAAGATCCCAAATACTTTAAAACCAAGTATTGATGTTCATATTGAATGGTACATATCTGCTTTTCCTTCAAATATTCCTATGTTAATAGATAGAGCTAATAAAATAGTATTGCTTGATAACATGAAGGAAGCTCTATCCGTGGGAAAAAGAATTCTCTCTCTTGAGAAGAAAATTGTCCTTGAAGAAAGAAATCAAACCAAGAAAGTCACTTTTAAAGATGAATCCAAGAAGAAATCTCCCAAAGATCATTTCAACTTGGAGGGGTTACAAAAGGTTCTGAAGACAATGTCTAATGAAATGGTAGAAATCAAGAAACAGGATGTTGAGTCTTCAAAGAAGTCCTTTCGGCCTTTCAAAAGGAATCAATTGTCACAATCACAACCCCCTGCCATTATATCAAATGCAGAATCCGATGAAGATAATGAAGAAGAAGAAACAACCTTATATGCTAAAGAATCACAAGAAGAAGAAATAGTTGAAGCCCGTGGTTTATGGGATTTCATTCTAACTACTTTAGAAAATGAAGAAGAATAGGAAGCCCTACCGGTGAGTCCTAAAAGTAAGGCACCTGCTAATACTTCTCCATAAAATCAAAAACAAAAGTCTCATGCTCCTACTAAAGAAAAGGTCACAGTTAAAAAGAATTCTAATCCATCTTTTGATTCTATTCCAACTACTTCTAAATCTCCCTCTTCATCTAAGACCTTGATAATCTCTAATACCATTGAATATAATATCATGGAAGACATGAAAAAGGTCAAAGCCAACATTTCCCTGTATGAGGTCAGTAATTTAAAACAATAATGGAAGTTTTTACTTAAAGAATTAAATGTAGTCCCTACATCTCCATTACCTACCACTGTCACTACAAAATCCTCAAAAGGGAAAGGAAAACCTCCAAATGTCCCTTTAGACAATATTGATTCTTCTAACGCTATTTTGATTGGAGATAGAGAAAATTCCCAAACTCCTCCTTTTCTTTTGACTTTTGATATTTTTAATAAGAATGTTCACAACTGTTTATTGGATTATGGTGCATCATCCAATGCCATGCCTTATTCATTTTGTCTCAAATTGAATACTTCACCTCGGAAATTTGTTGTTCAGATTGTTCAACTAGACCAAACAAAAGTCAAAGTTTTAGGAGAAACGAATTATGTTTTGATTAGATTATCTTGAAATTCGAAGGTTTTCCAAATATTAGATATATTAGTTGTAGACATTCCCAAATTCTTTGGTCTTATTTTAAGAAGAGACTAGTCTTAAAAACTACATGGTTACTTTGAAACCGATTGGTCACACATGTGGCTTCCCTATAATGGTAAATCTAACCAAATTCATGTTGGTAGGGAGAAACACATGAAATATTAAGTGATTAATTTAGATGAATAAAATGAACCAACAATATTTACAAACAACATTCTTGGAAATTATTATTTTGAACCTTTCTTTGGTAAATTTCTAGCACATAATTCTCCCTTTTCAGTTGATTTTGTTTCATCTCAGATTGAAATTTTTTCTCAAACAGATTCTTCTAGATGTATCAATATTGTAAAAAATTCTGTAAATAAGCATGATAATTTGTTTTGGACTCTTTAATTTGATGGATCAAAATCTATTGATGGTACATGAGCTGGTTGCATCCTAGTAAACCCTGATGGAGAAAAAATTATGCTTGCTTGTAGATTGGAATTAGATTGTACCAACAACATTGTTGAATATGAATCATTGGTACAAGGCTTACAGAAATCCATTAGTCTCGATGTCAAATACATTAAAGTTTTTGGTGACTCGGGAATTGTAATAAAACAAGTTAGAAACAACATTCATTGTGTTTCTAGTCGCCTCAAGTATCACCGATCTTTGATCCAAGATCCAACTTCCCATTTCACTACATTCAATATAGTTTCGATCCCAATATTACAAAATACTAGTGCCAATCTTTTAGCCAATATTGCTTCCAAGCTCATTCCACCTAAATATTTTAGTCCCGATAGATTTTCGATTGAATTAATTTTTCGCCCCTCCATTCCAGACAACATAACTAATTGGCATGTGTTTAACGATGACAATCACATCCTAAGTTTTCTGATGTCTGAAGCATCTTACTCTAACCAGATCATTGATGAAGATGAGCATGATAAATGGCTAAATAAATATTCTGAGGAAAATTCATTGCTAAACCTATAGTGAAATTATAATATTTGTATTATCTGAAAGATAGGTTTAAAAGGGTTACCAATTGAAAACTTCAGAGCTCTACTTTGAGATTTGAATTGGTTAACTTTGGTTCTGATCATAAGTCTCCGAACATCAATTTATGCCTTAGACTCACACTATATGAGAAATTTTCTTTCATTCATCTCTTAAAAAGTTACAAGGATGTATTTGCTTGGAGTTATGACGATATTAAAACTTATGACACGTCTATTATTCAACACACTATTCCTGTGCTGCAAGATGTAAAGCCAATCCAACCAAAGCTTAGGAAGATTCATCCTAACTTGGAAGCCTGGACTAAGAGTAAATTAAATAATCTTATCAAAGCCAAAATCATATTCCTAGTCAGACATTCGAAATGGATCTCAAATCTTGTGCCAGTTAAGAAAAAGAATGAAGATATTTGTATTTGAATAGATTTTAGAAATTTAAATAAAGCATGTGGAAAAGATAACTTTCCTTTACCTTTGATGGAACAAATTTTACAATATATTGTTGGTTCTGAGCTAATTTCTTTCTTAGATGGATTTTCATGTTATAATCATATTCGTGCACATCCTAAAGATAGATTGAAAACCACATTCAAAACCAAGCGGGGAACGTATGCATATCAAAAAATGCCTTTTGGATCAATTAATGTTGGAGCCAATTTCCAAAGAGCGATCGACATTGCCTTCAAAGGTTTGATCAATAAAATAGTTGTAGTGTACTTAGATGACATTACAATTTATTCGAAAAACAGAAGTAATCATCTCTGTGACTTAAAACAAATCTTTGAAAGATGTAAAAAATTTGGAATCTCCTTAAATCCTAAAAAGTCATTTTTTTCACTTAGTGAAGGTAAGCTTCTAGGATTTATTGTGTCCAAAGAGGGAATCTGCATAGATCTAGAGAGAACTAAGGTGATTTCTAAAATCCCATTACCACACAACAAAAATTCCATGCAATCCTTTCTTGGGCATATTAATTTTGTTAAATGGTTTGTCGCAAATTTTTCGCAAATTTTCTAACCTTTATAGACTATGATAAAAAATATCTGAGTTTTCAATGGGGATAGATCGAAATAAAATCATTTGAATCAATAAGCAAACAATCATAGCTTCACCTTCGTTTTCAACTCCCATTTTTTTCTTCTGAACAATCCTATGTAGCAGTGTTGACACAACTTAATGAACAACAAGTTGAAGCTCCTATTTCCTTCTTTAGTTCCAATTTACAACGAGATGAGCTAAACTATTCAAAGGTTGAAAAACAAGCCTTTGCAATTTTTAAGTCAATAACGCATTTTGGATGTTTCCTCCTAAAAGTGCATACAAAAGTAATTGTTCTTTTCCCTGCAGTTAGAGAATTGTTTATCCAAAAGGAATTAGGAGAGAAGAGGGCTCATTAGGTTATTGCCCTGCAAGAATATGACTTAGAGATAAAACCATCTAAAATAGTAAGGGGTCAAGGTTTTTGCATATTAATTACGGGAGTTTATGACACTTCAGTGGATGAAGATTCAAGTAACAATGTTCAAATTAAAGAGGTATGCCCTGTTGACACCGAATCTCAATATGTTGATTTAATATTCCACTTAAAAAATGGTTATGCTACATTAGAACTCAATTACAAAAGGAAAAGATCTTTGAGACTTAAAGCTAATCAGTACCAACTTTTCAATGATCTTTTGTTTAGAAAAAATTATGATTTTGTTTTATTAAGATGTCTAGAGAAATCTGAAGCAGAAAAGTTTTTGCAGGAACTAAACGATGGACCAAATGGTGGACACTATAGTAGGGACACTACTGCTCATAAGATCCTGCATGTTGGTTACTATTGGCTAACTTTATTCAAAGACACCCATGCTTGTGTAAGGAAATGCAAAGTCTTCCAAACTACTTTAGGGAGAGAAAAGAAACCAGCCTTACCTTTTGTAGCCAATTAACATTGAGCAACCCTTTGAGCAATGGGTATTAGACATCATAGGTGATATGGTTCCTCACTCTTCTAAATAGCATAAATACATATTTACTACTATGGATTATTTCACCAAATGGGTGGAAGCGGTACCCTTAAAGGTGGCCAATTTCGAAAACATTATTGAATTTATTAATCAATTTATTATTACCAAGTTTGGCTTTCTTTATGCCCTTATGTTTGACAATGCATCTTATTTTTCTGGAAATACCATAACTAAATTTTCTCTCAAAAGAGGTTTCAAACTCAAATATTATTCAAACTATTATCCTCAAGGAAATGGCTTAGCAGAATCTACCAATAAAAACCTCATTAGGACAATCAAGTGAACAGTTGACCAAAATAAAAATAAAAGAAAATTAGCACAAAGCTCTAGTTTTTTCTTTATGGGCTGACAAAATCACTCAGAAGGTCTCTATAGGAACTTCTCCCTTTCACTTAGCGTATGGAAAAGAAGCTATCCTACCTCCTAATCTAGCTCTTCCTTCACTAGCCCTAGTGCAATCTATTGAAGAAAAACCTTATTCTACTTTACAATTAAGGATGTCCCAAATTCTTAAGTTAGAAGAAGAGAGAGATAAAGCCAAATAAGTTCATGCCAACCACCAGCAATTGGCCAAGTCCTCGTTTGATGCAGGTTGAGTTAATAACAAAGCTTTTCATATAGGTGACTTAGTTCTGAAATGGGATAAGGCCCACAAAGAAAAAGGCAAACACACAAAATTCCAAAAGTTGTGGCTAGGCCCATTTCACATCATTAAGAAACTAGGTCCATCAACCTTTATCCTTCATTATTTATAGTGAAAAAGGGGTGCTCTTCCCATTAATGGGCTAGTTTTAAAAAATAATTTTCTTGAAATATTTGTCCTACTGTAAAATATGTAAATAATCATATGTATATAACGATGTCGTTAGCCTAGTAGTGTTATGTAATACTCTTTTGACTTCATATTGGGGTCTCTCATCATTAATATGAAGTTTGACTAATTAAAAGAAAAGTGTTAGAAAGAAAATTATAACAATGAAGTTTAGTATTGAATCTCTTACAATCTCTTGAATCTTTATGTCCATTAAGTTGTAATATTTCATAACTTGAAACTTTAAAAGATCTTGTTGTCCTATGATTGGTCATGAAAAAATTTCTTTAAAAAGTGAAGACTCTTTTGAATTTTATCTTTTAACTTCAATTGTCATCCATGACTCTTAAGGATTGAATTTACCTCTCCATCCACTAATTTTACATTTTTTAGACTGTAAGTAAAAAAAAAAAAACTTTGAAGATAAGAGGTCTCATCAAGAATCGACTTACCATGACCATGGGAAACTAATGATGTTGACATTATCATGACTAGTCACCTAACCAGGATAGTGGCTTGTGGTTGTACAAATATAAGATAAGAGATCTCATCATGAGACGACTTGTTCAATATCATTATAACTTGTGAATGGAAGTGTCATCATCTGGCCGCCAAACTAGGACATTGGCTTTCAAGTAGCTACAAAAGAAAATTTAAAAGAAAAATTAATACCTCTAACAATATTACCATAAGTAGATGGGATACTGGTACATTTTGGTTAAATGGTAACCCTGTCGAGGCTAGGACAACTGCTGGTAGCAATGGCTCTACCAGTGACAAATAAGTCTATCTAAAACACTACGCTTCTATAGTTATCTACTTTATATTTACAACTGATTAATTGACTGACAAAGATAGTGAGGATTTTCATCAATGACAAGTTGTGAAAAAATTACAAAGTAATGAGTTCTTTTATTCAAAGTAATATTTATCAATCTAAATTTCAAATATTTACATATTTCTAAGTTTTTCTTTAGTAGTTGAAATTTCATTTACTTTTATAGAGATAATTGTTTCACCTAGTATGTCGCCAATTGTTGTAGTACTCAACAACCCCCATTTATTTTTATTTTAGTTATATAATAAATCATGGGTACCATTCTTTAATTTTAATAAAAAGCTTTAGTCTTTAATAAAGATAAGGCAATTTTGAATTTGTAATAAAAAACCCTCTCATGTGAAATTTTTTATTATCGGAACCCAAGTATCGGAGGTTCAAACTTACAAATGTTACAATTAATGCAAAACCCGATATGCCTTTTGTTATTTAAATAATGAATTATCAGATCATTATAATATCGTAACATTCCTTATAGAAAAGTTACGATAAAATCGTTCTCTGATCAAAAGTCCCCGATATGTAAAACAAAAAGTTAAGTGGATGCTTCCTTTTAAATTAAAATAGTTTAAAGAACTATCGACCTCACAAACTGCCACTTGGCATATTGGAATCCCCAAACATCGTAAATTTTTAATTGTGCCATCTCAAAACTCTTGATATCTCAAACTTCTGATACTCATCACTTCCACTATACCTTACTCTCGATATTGCAATATTCTGATTACCTCCCACTTCTGATATCTAATATGTCTGATGCTGCTCCCCTCTGATATCTCAAACTTATGATATTCCTGTCTCTATCCATATCGAGACTTTTCATATCGGATGTTCACTCTTTAAATCGATGATATTTCATTTGATGGTATAAAACTTCCGATATGTCTTCCCGCCTCTGCTTATAGTCGTTATATCTTTAAACATGACATATTAGGAGTATCAAATATCATAAATTTTAGTGTGCGCCCAGGTGATTTCTCTGATAAAAATTTTCCGATATGTTGATGTGTGTAAGACCCATATGAATTCAAGTTTTCATTGAATATCTGAAGGTGGTGAATTTATGGTTTTTGAAATCCTAAACAACCTTATTCATTGCAACTTTATTTTATCATGATTTTCCTTTCAAGACAGAAATTGTCATGAAAAATAGTTATTTGCACTAAAGTCTTTTTTGGTGAAGCAATTATCACTTAGTCTTGTGTTTTTCCATTGTAGGCCATTCCCAATAAGTGCAATTCAGAATAAATGTCTAAGGCAGCTAAAGTAAAGAAGAAACCAGTGACTCAGCAGCAGTCAGTTGCTTCGTCAGCTGAAAATCTTGATACGCCAAGGTTTTTTCCTGACAGGGTATGTTCTTTAGATGTTGTGAGTGCCTCCTGGGAATCTATCTATCGATTATTTTAAGATGAAGGACCAAGGGTCACTCAAAGAAAAACTACAGCTAAGGATTCTACCCCAGTTTCTAATAGTACCCACATTGATGTCGCAAATTCATTTTTACACAGGATTGTTGCTCGGCCTAAGATCCTTCGCTATACATATATGATTCAATGTGTCATGGAAAATTTGAACATTGCAGATAGGAAATTCATGACAAAGAATGATACAGTCATCGACTCTTTCAGTGGCAGTGATTTCAATGCAATGTAACATTTGCCACCACCTCAGTGTAAATATGAAAAACAATTTATGGAGAAATTCATGAGAAACATTGATAATGCATCAGAACCCATCAAGGAATGGAGAAGAGACCCAAACAAGCGTAAGCATGAAGAAAAGGGCATATATTTAGTAGAATATCTCGTCTATCCTTATTGTCAAATTGTTTCCATGGTATGTAGACTCTTTACTTATCCTAATATTCAGCAATTCCCGGATCAATGGAATCCATTAATAGATGTTGCTTTGGAAGGATATATATTAGATTGGGGAAATATTTTATTTGATAACTTAGCTACTCACATTCTGAATTTTAGGAGGAATCATAAAGTTAAAAAAATGTAATTCATCATTTCTATATGAGTGCCTATGTAATGGATGCCCTATGCTTCACTACAGATTTCACCTCCATGGGATGAAATGGACCCTAGAGGACCTGACTCCTATTCATATATGCCATAATAATCTTTGGGGCTCCAAGTATGATCCTCATTTCCATAGAATATGCCAAGGTGTGATGTTGCATATTCATCAAATTATCTTTAATAAGAAAGCTCCTAGGTTTTCCCCAGAAGCAGAGATAGACTTTCTTATGGTTGGGAATTGGTTTGGTGAGGATTTGTTTACCTACATCCATGTCTTTGGTATTCTTAGTAATCCCCATGTCTTGCCCCTGTATGTCCTCGAAAAACTATTGGCTTGAGAGATAGCATACCAAACCTTAGGTAATGGAATTTCTAAAGTATTGAAAGAATCCAATAAGAACACATGGCCTACCTTTCCTTTTCATTGTGGTATGTATACATTAGAGAATATAAAACATGCAATTGTTGAAATTAACTCTATATCATAGATTAATTTTCCTACTATCCCTAACATATGATACGATCCTCATGGAACTCTCAAAAAGGTTACTGCACAGTCAAGCATCAAGCAATTCTTTCATGAACCAGATCAGTTTGATGACTTCTTTGAAAAAATTGCCACCTATTCATTAGTTGCCAAACAGATTGCAGAGCATCTAAATCCACAAGAAATCACTGAATTTTCCCAATACAAAGAAGCAAGGCTATCCCATTTAGCTTTAGACTCATTTAAGCTTTCCTAGGAGAGCACAGATCAAGAGAAGGTTACAGTTGTTCCTTCTACACAGATTATTGATACCCCTAAACCAAAAGAGATAGGGGCTTCTTCTTCTACTCAGATTGAAGGTCATTTTTCAAATTCTAAGCTTCAGGAGATATGGGAACAATGTAGCTAGGTTTTGAAAGGAAAGGCTTCGCAAGAAAATGTATTAGACATTTCTGAAACTTTAGAGAAGACTTTGATTACAATAAAGGCCTCTGATAAGCCTATGGAGACTGAAGACATGGAAATTATACTAGCATTCCTGACCTCTGAGGTCATATTAAGGGTCGAAGAGATTCCTCCCCTTAACATATGCTATAGGCCTGAACATAAGGCCGTTGTTGAAAGGTAAATAAAGAAAATGAAGATTGACTAGTCTTGGGCCTTAGTCCATAGGAACGCCTCTTTCGATGCATTGTGGAAAGGTCCATTGTCCACTCTTATAGAGGAACTGGGAAGACTCACTTAGTTCATAGGAGCATATGCTTCCTTGACTATGGACAAAGCCACTGAGATACATCATCTTTTGAAGGAAAAGGAGGACAAAATTATGCAGTTAGAACATAGTCTCATGATTGATAAGCAAAAGATTGCAAATCAATGGAAAGGACATCTTATTGACCTCGAGAACAGTTTCAGCAACCTTAAAGTTCAACATGCCTCTGATTGACGGGTCTGAGATGCTCAAATTCAGGAATTACAAAACAGGATTGAACAGCTGAAAGTTAATCCTGAATTAGCAGAGTTTAAAAAGGAAGCAGGAGAATTAAATACTCTCCCTGCTCAATAGCAGGTCATATTGTCAAAATTTAGCCATCATTCATGATTTGTGTCACACAACCAATTCTTTAGTGGACCAATTATCCGACCTCATAACATACTTTGATGATACTGAAGAAAATATTGTAGGTTTCATAACGTAGCAAGATATCGTTGAGGGGAGATTAGTTGATCTCCCTAAGATAGAGGAATTGCACAAAGAAATAGTCTTCAGGGAATGGAAAATTTTCCTTAAGCATGCGGAGGCAACATTATTCAATGCATGGGATATCTCCAATGACCTCATTGAAACCATCAACGATAATTTGTTTAAGGTGAATCTTATTTCAGACTGCCTTGAGGGAACTCTATTAGATATCAAACTGTGAACCAAAACGTGGCAAGAATTGTCCATGAAAAGGGTCGAAACAATTGAGAATCTGCCTAAAGTTGACTTAGAATTCCATTTGCATTTATTATTCAAGCCTCACAGCCAATGGCTAATGCTCAGATGCATAACACAACCACTCACATGTTCCCAACATTGAGGGATGCCATATTTACCAATCAAATGTGGATTCAGCCAAATTCACCACTTGAATTGAATCCCACGAAATATATTTATGAACTACAATAGTGTATGGGAGGGCATGCCTCTTCACATGCTTAGTCAAGTTGTTACAACAAATTCTAAAATTGTATTGTTGTTTTATTTCAAGTGTTGTCTGTTAAAACCACTTCATGCTTTTACTCTAGTTTTCTATATTTGTATCTCATTTGAAACTATAAATCCCCTTCATTTGTATGGATAAGGGGTTCTAAATTTTGGAAAGAAGGCTTTTGTTTGCACTATTTTAAATTAAGTTTCTCCTAATATAAAGTTAGACCACTAATATTTTTTCATGAGCAAAGTTACGATATATCGGGTACTACTATCTGTCTATTATCACTTTGCTTACGAGTTGAATGGTTATTTGATTATGTTTATCATATATGTGTTGCAAGCAATCATACATTTTTCACTATTGATATGTGTGATTGAAATAATATATTATATGCATAAACAATGAAATCTTATATGTGTAATGAATTCATCAACTAATTAAATTAACTATTTAATTAAATTAGTTATCATTATCTGCTTTAACCTCATAATAACTTGATAATCTATATTGTCATGTTGCTTGTGAGATCCTTCTAAATCACATATATAGATAAGCTTTCTCAGGATAGATATTTAGTTTAAATACTCTTTATTTTTAGTTTTAGTTACTTCATAGCTTTACACCTATATACTCCATCCATTTTCATAATTTATATCAAGGGAAATTGGTCCCATAATTTCCAATCAGAGCCACAATTCCAAACGAAAAAGGATTTTCTCTAAGGTCATGACCAAGTGGTTTTCCTTGATGTTGAGGCAGACATTTCGAGCCTTCAATAGGTTCGTAGGGAACTTGCTAACTATTGTGCATTTTATATGCTAGTACAATCGTGTATGTGTTTGAGGTTGTAGTAACTAAATGAATGTTACAATTCAAGATATATAGGTTCTTTTTATATGTCACCATGTAATCTAAATCACATATTTAATCCAATCCCAACTTGCAAAAATATAAAGGCACACTATCTGATCTATATTGCAGAAAAGTAAATCTCACTTACAAGAAACTAAATCACTCTTGCAGGAGAGTAAATCGCATTAGCATCTAAATATGACTTGCTCATGTATTAAAATTTCATTGGTTGTTGTAACTAATATGTAGTGGCATGTGTAGTCAAATGCATTCAATCACAAACCAATTATTCACACTTGCTTGTAAAGGAAACATACCCATAAAAAAAATTCTTGATCAAATAACCAATCCAAAATATTTATGAAAATAGACCTTTTATGATTTTAGAAACTGAGTAATTTTTAATACTACAATAGAGTTACAACATTTGGAGTTGCAGCAACAACCATGTTCGAAATGTAACTAATTTCGGTCTTCATAATTGGAATTGCACTCATTTCAATATTTATCCTATGTAACAAACAAAAGAAGAAATAAAAAATTATTATTTTAAAGCATGGGTTTCATGCTTCTTATTAATGGTGTTCTAGGTAAAAGCAAGTTCTTCATGCTTATAAGATTTGTTAGGTCATAGGATTTATTGCCATGAGTCTAGAGAGTTAACATTATGATTATAAGACCCTTTCAGGAAATTTGTAACTTGAAAAAGAATTTATTTTGAGTCTAGAAGATCCTGGAAACCTCCAAATTAAAAGTCAACCCTAGTAACTTCAAGTCGGCCTAAAGGAGGGAATTCAACCCCCTGGAAAGGCTATAAATATAGGCAGCTTTGACGTTATTTGACACACTCACTCACTCACAAGTTCAATCTCTCAAGAAGAAGTTCGATATGAAGTTGGGAGAAGTAAGAAAATAAGATAAAAAGGTCTAGAAGACAAGGAGAATCCAAGAAGAAGAAGAAGAAGAATTGGCCTTATCTCTCTCACACATGAGAAAACTAGGCTTTCTGCAGCTTCAAGGAAGGCCGAAATTTCAGGTTCAAATTGCAGGAGATCAAGTTTCACTATCAAGTTGCTGGAAGAGAAATATACTTGGTTTTGACCTCATTAGCCTTAGAAGGATCCATCCTACTCAAAGAAGTATCTCTAGAAGAACTATCTTAGGGATTTTGCAACAACTACAGGGCCGAAGTTGCGGGACGAAGTTGCAGGGTTGAAGTTGGGGCCGAAGTTGAAGTTGGAAGTTGGTTTGAAGTTTATTGATATGGTCCTATTTGAAGGATTTCTTAAAGGGATGAATTGATACTTGGAGGAGGACTTAGTCTAGGGTCTAGGTCTTGGTTGACTCATTTGAAGAAGATTCCATAAGAGAGAAGAGATTTCTAGGTTTTCCCCTTTGATGGGTTTTGCTGTGTCTTGGAGCCTAATTTATAAGTCCATTGTATTTACTATGATTATATTTATACTAGTTTGATGAAAAATATATAATAAAGAAAACACAAGAAGATGAGTAAAGTTTACAAGAAAATATTAAGGTTAAGGAAAATTTGAATTAATAGTTTCCATATTGCATTTTCCAATATGGTACCAGAGCTAAGGTGAACAAGAAGGTAGCTATAAGGATCATCTTGTGGACACAATAAGGGTTTTATATTTAATGGGAATCATTTGCAAGGAAATAAGAAGAAGACCTATTGATATAGAAGGAGGGTTTCCACATCAAGATTTTGTTGAAGAAGACCTCATCATCAAGGTCTCATTAAAGGAAGAAGGAACAAGTATTTATCGAATATTCTCTAGTGCATTATCTTGAAGTAGAGGAAGCATCTATGGATATTGATATCATTATTCACTCTTTGAAGTTGACTGAGGACATCATTGTTGAAGGCATCCTAGAAGACATCTTTCTAGGACATCATTGAAGTCTCTTTGAAGATATTCAAAGCATCAAGATAACTGGGGATGTCATCAAAGAAGAGAAGACTCTTAGTTAACAAGTAAGTATCATATTGTTACTCTATGTCTAAATCTAAATGTCATATGGGTTCTTCTGTAAGGAAAGTAATAAGCTCGTTCGCTCAACAAATTTCGTAGGATGGAAGAAAAGGATTGGTCTAGCACTTACAAAACATGAAGTAATGGAATATGTCCTCGGTGAAGTTTTTGAACCTAGAAAACACAAGACTCAAGAAATAGAAAAATACAATAAAGGAGAATTAAGGGCACAAAGGATCAGTTTGGAATACATTAAGGATCATATTTCTCCATTTGTTGTTAATTTGAAGACTTCTAAGGCTATGTATGACAAGCTAGTATATATATATACTCTATAAGAACATCATGACAATATATTTCTTTGAGAAACAAACTATATAGAATAAAGAAATAAAATAATGAATACATGGCCTCCTACTTGATGAATATCTCACATATGAGAGATCAATTGCATGAACTTGGGGAGACAAATTCTGACTCTAAAATGACCCTTTGTGTGTTGAATGCCTTGCCACCAAAATGAAGTAGTTTTGCAACTAGCATATACTGTAAGAAAGACTACTCCTTTTGATTATTTGTGGGCTTAGTGAATCTTGGAAGAGACCAGGATCAAGGCAAGGGATGACATTGAATCAAATGAAAAATATCAACCCATTATTGCAAGAACCAAGAAGCTAAAGGAGGGAAAGTTTGGAAAGTCCAAGAAGAAGCTAGATATGTCCAAGGTTCAATTCTTTGGGTGAAATTAATTTGGAAACTTTAAGAGGGACTTTCCAAATAAGCAGAACAAAAAAAGAAAGGAAATAAGAGAAGCTCACATAGCTGAGGAGATAGGAGAACCTGAGAAGAAGTTGAAGAAAGAAGATGGCAAAGATCTTTACTACTGAAGAAGGCATCCTCTCTATCAGGTTCTTTATGAAGTTTTCCTTTCATTTAGAATAACATGCATTTTTTATTACATCTTGTTATAAAGGCATGGCATCATAGATAGTAGCATGTGATAGTAGAATATTTAGAGTCTACTTGATTGATTTTCTTTGGGGATCATCTAGTATTTCAAAATTAAGAAGATTGGACCATGTTGCATATTATTATTCATCTAGGCATTCTCTAACATTATGTTAGAAGAATTCGTTTTTGCTAAGATGGAGCATCAAGATCCTATAAAAACCATGATTCTGGAAGGTTCTTGGAAGAAGCATTATGACAAGGTTAGTATATATTCCATATAGTATGGATACAATACTCTTGAAGGATGAAGGAATGCAGTTGGTCAAGTTGCAGAGTAAATAGCTAGATGATTGTATGAAATATTAGGAGTGCATATTTAAATTAACTCTTAGGTAGGATTCATTATGTACCAAATCTTTTAAAAGAAGTTGGTCATATATCATGGATGGTGAATCTTCCATTTGGTTGTATGATGCCTTAAAGATGAATTTGACTTACTCTAGAATGAATAAAAGGATTAAGACGTTCCCACTAAAATATAGAGAATGGTAATCAACATCTGGTATAGTATTCAAAAGAATATTGTTACTTGGTAATCAAGTTTGATCCTTGGACACTCTAATGCATGAAGGAAGACTCTTGTGAATATGGAACATGAAGATGTTGATGTTTTCGATGAGAAAGGCATCATGTTGAGGTAAGTCTAATGTCAATGATTTTATTGGTTATCTTGTTAACATATTATTTTGCTACCTGGAAGGATATTGTAGGAATATATGAAGAATGTTGAGGCAAGCTCAACATATGATATTTGACAATTATGAAGTCAAGTTTTTTTCATCTTGGAATTGAAAGGTAGCAGTGCTAGAAGATAAGTTGAAGTTCAAGCTCGTACAAAGGAGATCACTTTCATGAGGAAGCTATGACTAGCTTGAACTCTAGTAAAGCTCAATATCATGCCTTCATTGTTGATGACGAGATGAAGTGATGGACTGAGCCCTGTCAAAATGTTGAATAAAGAAGATGGCTCCATGATACTTAGGAAGGAAAGAATAAATCTCAATATAACAATATGTGAAGAAAGAAGGAGACATACAACTATCTCCATAAAGAACAAATAGTTGATACTCTTGTGGAAACAAGCTAGAGACCATGTGAGTATGACTTCTCAAATTGAAAAGGAAATTAGGAATATCCTATAGATTTAAGAGGAAGTAAAGGTGTCTCCTTGAATGGGAGCAAGGATCTATTCCCTAATCAAGAGGGAATAGGGATATGCACTCTGGTTGAGAGGGAGTGATGATGGATATCACATGTGCATTCTCTTCTTTAGGTGTCATGCACTTGACTAGAACTAAAAATCATTAGTCTAAATGAAGTCCATGGATAGAGAATGGTGGAGGATTAGATAAGAATATGTGGTTTCATTGAGGATAGAAAATCTAATAAAGGAAAGGTACCGACACTCTTTGAGGATAAAACAAGTATCCAAGATAAGAGTGGTCGAAGAGGACCGATATTCTAATTTGAGGACTGGGAATCCAAGATAAGAATAGTCTTAAAATGACATACCTAGTGAACATATGGATGGGGTATGTGCCTTACAGGTAGTGTGGTATCGCACATAAAGCCTCCCAGCATAATGCTCTCGAATAAAGTTGATCTTGTCTAGTTAGGTCTCAAAGATAGTGTTGGTAATAATAATGATGCTTATAGTTGGCTTATGATTCTAATTCTTCTTATGAGAACTCTTAAGTCTGAAAATGATGTTGTATTGGTTGTACAATTATGAATACCTCCCTAGTCAAGAGGGAGTGTTGGAAATATAACTAGTTTCGATCTTCATAATTGTTATTGCACTCATTTCAATAAGTATATTATGTAACAAACAAAAGAAGAAAGAAAAAGTTATTATTTTAAATCATGGGTTTCATGCTTATTATTGATGGTCTTCTATATAAAAGCATGTTCTTCATGCTTCTAGGGTTTGTTAGGTCATAGTATTTATTGTCATGAGTCAAGAGAGTCAACATCATGATTATAAAACCCTTTCGGGCAAGATGTAACTTGAATTTATTTTTATTCTAAAAGCTCCTGAAATCTCCAAAGTACAAGTCAGCCCTAGCAGCTTCAATTCATCCTAGAGGAGGGAATAAGACCCCTTATAAAGGTTATAAATACAAGCAACTTTGACCTCATTTTACAAGCTCACTCACTCACAAGTTCAATCTCTCAAGAAAAAGTTCAATCTGAAACTGGAAGAAGTAAGAAAAGAAGAGTGAAGGACTATAAGGAAAGGAAAATCCAAGAAGCAGAAGAAAATTTTTTTTTTTGGGCTCTATCTCTCTCACACGTGCGAAAACTAGGTTTTTTACAGCTTTAAAGAAGGCCAAAATTGCAGGTATGAATTGCAGGAGATCAAGTTGCACTATCAAGTTGTTGGAAGAGAAAAATACTTTGTTTTAACCTCGTTAACCTTGAAAGGATCTATCTTTCTCAAATAAGGATCTTTGGAAGAACTATCTTAGGGTTTATGTAATAGCTACAAGGCCAAAGTTGCAGGATGAAATTGCAGGGTCGAAGTTGAAGTTGGAAGTTGGTTTGAGCTTTGTTGATCTGATCATATTGGGAGGATTTCTTGAAGGGATAACTTTATACTTGGAGGGAGACTTGGTCTAGGGTTTGGGTCTTGGTTTTCTCATTTGAAGCATATTTTATAAGAAGAGAAGAGATTTTCTAGGTTTTCCCTTTTGTGGGGTTTTCCCTTGGTTTGGAGCATAATTTTTGTGTCCATTATCTTTACTATTCTTCTTTGGATATTTGTTTGATGAAAAATATCTAATAAAGAAAAAAAATCAAGATAAGTAATGTTCACAAGAAAATATTAACGTTAAGGAAAATTTGAATTAATTGTTCCCATATTGCATTTTCCAACAAACCCTAACTCATGAGACATTGTAAATTATTCACAATACCAATTAGTGAGTGAATAAAGATAACATTAACACCTAAGTTGAAGTAATCATAGTTGCGACAATACAAAAAATAGAGTAAATGGAGAAATATGTAGAAGTGGAAATTACGGTTATATCTAAGTTAGGGATATATACAATACCTTGCTAACGATGGGGCCCTACCTCCTTAGATGAGGCACTAGTAAAAAAAAAACAATAAAATGTGAACCCTCAAAACACCATTGAATCGAACTAGAGCTAAGAGAAAATTAAATTGCAAGAAATCACGAAAGTATAATAACTTATTCTCCTCTCATAATTTTTAGTTTCTCCATTCTTACTAGTTACTGGTTACCAATTACTCAACTCAAGGAGAGAAGATCGTTCTTATACAATATGTTTTCTATCTGAAGAAACCAATCAGGTGGATGGAAAACCATGAGAGTGAGGTTGTTCATCTCGTTGCGTAAGTTTTCTCAAAAAATGGGAAAAAATAGGCATTGGTTGACTCAATTCAATTGTGCAACTGGTGTTGCTTGAGTCATCCTCATTTCTACGTCATCCAATTGATATTTTCATCTTTTTTGTGTCAAAAATCATTCATTAACTACCTAGTTGGTCCAAAATTAACAACTGGATGGTTGATTGTCGCACTAACACAATAAGCACAAAGTTGCATCAACGGGAAAAATGGGGAGTTGCAGTAATGCAACATTGGTAGGTGCAACATAAGTTGCAACAATGATATCAAAGGAAATATGAGTCACTTCAAACCGCATGTATGACAAGGCTTGGGTGAAATTATATGCCTCCAACTACATGCACAACACTGCCCCCATGTGGTTGTGACCCAACTTTCTGATGCAGGAGCATCCGAACTTAGTCAGCGATGTGAAAATTTGTTCACATGTTGTGCCTAAACAAGTTGAATTTCATTAACCTAATTGGTCAAAAGTCAGTTTTACTGAGAGTGTTGGATCTCTCAAGAAATGAGTTGTATTTCATTATTGTAATAGTTAGAAATTGTCTTATTTTAGGTTCAAAGATAAGTTGTTAGCATAGGTGTGTGGTAGAGCTAAGAATTAGAGATTTCTTGTTAGATTGATTAAAAATAGGGATTGAGTTGTTGGGCACATAATAGAGTGATATTCGATTGATAAAAAGAAGGGAAAAATGGTAATGAAGAGAGGATTGAGTGGAACAAGAGTCAAGAATAGTGTGTGGATTTTATTTTAAAACAGAGGTCTTTTATTTGTGTAATCGGGCCAAGGCTGAGACTCTATAACAGATATTATATTAATAAAAATTATCCAGTGTGTATTTGTATTGTAATCTTGGTACAAACTCTTGTTTCTTTCGGTGTGTCCGCATCTAGACAATTTACCAGGTATTTTCTATAATTTCACATTTAACGCAAATCTCAGTGGTTGTGGGTTTTCTGTGTATTGACAATAAATCGGGGTCAATTAACATTAAGCGTTAATTTCATGATTAAGTACTAAAATCAGTCATTAAGGGCTTTTCTTAATTTAACGCACGTGGTTATATCCAAGAGCGGGGTTTAAACAGTGAAAGTGGTATTTCAGGCGACCTCAAAACCATAAGTGGTAAAAAGGAGTAGTCCCCCGATTCCATTCAGTGGAGGACATGTAGCAGCGAGGAGGTGAGAGGAAACCACTTTTTGGGCAGGTACTCTCCCTGTAAGTTGTGCACCCGATATCCTTGTGAACCGTTGGATCTAGTGCGAGTTGATCAACAGTAGAGGATCAACGGATTGTTTTGATTTTTCAGAGTGTATATTGACCGTCAGATCTAACAATAAGAGATCTATGGTGTGGATCAAAACATTGTTTTTAAAATTCAATGTGGGACCGGAGTTTAAAATAATAAGTGGGGACCTCCATGTAAGACTAGCCACCAATAGAATCTGCTGCATCATTTGTGGTATCAGAGCAAAAGTTAAGGTTGATTGTAGAAAAATGTCGCCAAGGAGAGGAGCTAGCATTGGTCAAGGAAGACCTGAAGCAAATGCAGTTCTACTTGAAGATATCCGGAGTCTGCGTACGAGAATGGAAACAATTGAGACTGCTCAGAGAAGAACACCTGATGAAGGAGCTGACAGTACTAAAGAAGAATCTTCTAAGGAAGAAGAAGAGGATGAAAATGAAACTACCAGAGTTATCAAGATGTTGGCGAAAGTAGGAGGAAAAACAAAGATGGAAATTCTTACGTATGAAGGGAATCTCAATGTAGAAGAGCTAATGAATTGGATCAATTCATTGGAAAATTATTTTTACTATGAAGAGGAAGCTGATGACAAAAAGAAGGTGAAATTTTCAGTTACCAAATTGAAGGGTCATGCAACTATTTGGTGGGATGAATTACAAACATCCAGAATGAGAAAAGGAAAGTACAAGATCAAGCAATGGGACAAAATGATGAGTAAAATGAAAGCTAAATTTATACCTAAAGATTATCAGTTAAATCTTTTTAAACAATTGCAAAATTTAAGGCAAAAAGGAATTTCTGTTAAGGAATACACAGAAGAGTTTTATAGATTGAGTATTAGAGCAGGAAATGCAGAAGATGACATGGAGAAGGTAGCTAGATATATCAATGGCTTAAGGTATGACATCCAAAATGAGATCAGCTTGTTGAGTCTAAAGACTATTGAATATGCCTATCAAGCAGGTTTGAAGGCAGAAGAGAAGATGTTGAGAAAACAAAATCAGAGGAATAGAGGAAGAAGCTCAATAAGAGGTAAAGGAACTACCAGACCAAGGGGACAACAACATCAACATGAAGTAGGAATTTCAAGTAGCAAACCACCACAGAGGGGAGAATTTAGAAGAGGAAGATTTGTGCCCAGAGGAAGAGGCCGTGGAAGAGATGTTCGGTGTTATACATGTGGAGAATGGGGACATGTGTCATGGGATTGTCCTCATAAAAAACTAGCAAGTCAAAGGAATGTGAATGTGGCTGAGGCAAATCCAGAACCACCTCGACTTATGGAAAAGGAAGAATACCATGAAGTAGGAGAATCCCTATTATTAAGAATGACCTTGCTTAAGACAGAGAAGGAGATTGAAGAACCAATGCAGAGGAAGAATTTATTTAGAACTACCTGTAAATCAAAAGGTAAGTGCTGTAAAGTGATAATTGAACATGGAAGCACTGACAACCTTGTTTCTACAAAGATGGTGGACAAGCTAGGATTGGTAAAGATAATACACCCTACTCCTTACAGAGTGTCATGGTTACAGAAGGGACATTAGATTATTGTGACAGAACAATGCAAGGTTGAGATACAAATTGGTACATATAAAGATGTGATATTATGTGATGTATGCCATGTATTACTAGGAAGACTGTGGCAATTTGATAGAAAAGCTATTCAGATGGGAGGAGAAACACTTATACTCTAGAGAAGGATGGAACTAAACATACACCGTTTCCATTGAAGGATGAAGCTGACAAGGGAGCACTTGAAAATAGTGTTATGCTGATGAGTGGGAAGGAGCTATCACAAGAGGTTGAAAAGGTGAAGAAATGAATTTTGCTGTTAGAGGGAGACCTAAGGTAATTTTGACTTCCACAAACTTAGATGATTTACCTGAAGAAATCAAAACTTTGTTGAATGATTTTGCTGATATTGTTGTCGATGAGTTGCCAAATGCATTGCCACCAATTAGGAGTATTAGTCATCATATTGATCTAATACCAGGAGCAAGTTTGCCAAACAAAGAAACATACAGATTAACTCCTCAAGAGAACACAAAAGTTGGAAGACAAGTGCAGAAGTTGATGGATAAGGGGCTAATTAGAGAGAGTCTTATTCATGTGTTGTACCAACAGTACTTAGTCCAAAGAAAGGAGGAGAATGGTGTATGTGCACAGATTCCAGAGCCATAAACAAGATCACTATCTGTTATAGATTTCATTTCCCACGTATGGATGATTTGATGGATTGTTTGAGTGGATCCAAATATTTTACTAAAATAGATTTGAAGAGTGGATATCATCAAATAAGAATTTGAGAAGGTGATGAATGGAAGACTGCATTTAAAACAAATAGTGGGTTGTATGAGTGGTTAGTGATGCCTTTTGGACTCACTAATGCACGTAGCACATTCATGAGATTAATGAATGAAGTCTTGAAGCAATATGCAGGCAATTTTGTTATTGTTTATCTTGATGATATTCTAGTTTTTAGTAAAAGTAAAGAAGAACATCTAGAGCATCTTAAGTTGGTTCTAAGAACTCTGCAGAAAGAGAAACTACTGATAAATCTAAAGAAATGTAGTTTCATGAAGGAAGAATTAATTTACTTTGGATTTGTAGTTTCTAAAGAAGGATTGAAAATGGATCCAGAGAAAGTCCAAGTAATTTGGAACTGGCATATTCCCAAAAATATATTTGAGGTAAGGAGCTTCCATGGTCTTGTAAGTTTTTACAGAAATTTTATCAAAGACTTTCGCTAGATTTGTGCACCAATTCTTGAAACAATCAAGGAGACTAATCAACCATTCAAGTGGACAGAAGAAGTAGACAGGAATTTTAAGTTGTTGAAGGAGAAAGTCACAGAGAAACTAGTTATGGCTTTACTTGATTATGAAAAGGTATTTCAAGTTGAAACAAATGCTAGTGGAGTTGCAATTGGAGCAGTTTTGAGTCAGGAACAGATACCAATAGCATACTTTAGTGAGAAACTAAATGAAGCTAAGAAGAAGTATTCTTCTTATTATAAAGAATTTTATGCTATTATACAAGCCTTAAAGAAATGGAGACATTATTTGCAACCAAAGGAATTCATATTGTATTCAGACAATCATGCCTTACAGTTCATCAGTAACCAGCCAAAGTTGAACCAGAAACATGCCAAGTGGGTAGAATTTTTGCAAAGCTTTACTTTTGTGATAAAACACAAGAGCGGTACGTCAAATAAATTTGTTGATGCATTGAGCATGGTAAGTTTTATTGTGCAAGAATTCAAAGTGGGTGTTGTAAGATTTGAAGAAATGGTTGAAATGTATAAAGATGATGCAAATTTCAAAGATATCTATACAACATTTCATAATCCAATAGTTCATAACAGAAGTCAGTGGTTGGACTATCTCATTCAAGGAAGCTTATTGTTTAAAACCAACAAGTTGTGTATTCCCAAATGTTCTGTGAGGGAAAACATAATAAAGGAGAAACATAGTGGGGGATTATCTGGTCACTTTGGACAAGACAAAACCTTTGCACAGGTAAATGGTTTTTATTATTGGCCAAAAATGCAGACTGATGTTAAGAAATTTGTTGAGAAGTGCAGGATATGTCAGCATGCTAAAGGGAGAAGCCAGAATACAGGATTGTACTAGTCATTGCCAATACCAAACCAACCATGGGATGCAATTAGAATGGATTTTGTTTTGGGCTTACCTCAAACTCAAAGGGGGAATGATTCCATTTATGTTGTAGTAGATATATTTTCCAATATGGCACATTTCATTGCATGTAAGAAGACTAGCGATGCAACACATATAGCTAATCTATTTTTTTCAGAAATTGTAAGATTACATGGATTGCCTGTAAGTATTGTGTTTGATAGAGATACAAAGTTTGTAGGGAATTTTTGGAGAATTTTTTGGAAGAAATTGGAAGCTAACCTTAGTTTCGTTTTAGCATACCATCCTCAAACAAATGGACAAACCGATGTAGTAAACAAGAGCTTGGGAAACATATTGAGAAGTTTAGTGTATCAAAATCCTAAGCAGTGGGATTTAGCACTAGCCCAGGCTGAGTTTTCTTATAATGACACTCCAAACCGAAGTACTGGGATGAGTCCATTTCAGATTTTTTTGGGGATGAATCCAAGAGGTTTGTATGAGCTCAGATATTTGGGTAAACAGGAGATCAGGAGTGCAAAAGTTGAAGAGTTTACAAAACAGATGCAGAGACTACAAGAAGATGTCAAAGGCAGATTGCAGGAAAGCAGCGGAAAATACAAACAGAGAACAAATATGAAAAGAAGAAAGAAGGAATTCCAAGTGGGAGAGTTAGTGATGGTGTATTTGAGAAAAGAAATATTTCCTGCTAAGACTTACAATAAACTAAAGATGAAAAAGATAGGACCATGTAGAATTATAAGAAAGTTTCCAAGTAATGCTTATGAAATTGAGTTGCTAGAAGGGATTGGGATATCACCTATATTCAATGTTGCATATTTGTATTCATACAAGGAGACAGAGACAGATCTATAGGAGAAGACTACAGGAGATGAAGTTCAAACTGTGAACTGGGAAGAACAAATGCCAAAGACAGCTAAGAAAGAAGTGGAAATTGTTTTGGAGAAAAGAGTATCCAAAAGAACTAGAGGACAGGCTTATTTCTAATATCTATTCAAATAGAAAGGACATTCAGTGGAGGATGCTAGTTGGTTGACAACAGCAAAATTGCAGAAGTATGGAGTAAACCCTGAAAGTCTAAGGGATGATTCTTTTCTTCCCCGGGAGTCTGATGCAGGAGCATCTAGACTTAGCCAGCAATGTGAAAGTTTGTTCACATGTTGTGGCTAAACAAGTTGAATTTCATTAATCTGATTGGTCAAAAGTCAGTTTACTGAGAGGGTTGGATCTCTCAAGAAATGAGCTGTATTTCATTTTGTAATAGTTATAAATTGTCTTATTTTAGGTTCAAAGATAAGTTGTTAGCATATTTGTGTGGTAGAGCTAAGAATTAGAGATTTGCTGTTACATTGATTAAAAATAGGGATTGAGTTGTTAGGCACACAATAAAGTGATATTTTATTGATAAAAAGAAGGGAAAAAATGTAATGAAGAGAGGATTGAGTGGAGCGAGAGTCAAGAATAGTGTGTGGATTGTATTTTGAAACAGAGGTCTTTTATTTGTGTAATCGGGCCAAGGTCGAGACTCTGTAACAGATATTATATTAATGAAAATGATCCAGCGTGTATTTGTATTCTAATCCTGGTACAAACTCTTGTTTCTTTCGGCATGTCCGCATCCAAGCAGTTAACCAGGTATTTTCTGTAATTTCACATTTAATGTAAATCTCAGTGGTTGTGGGTTTTTTGTGTATTGACAATAAATTGGGGTCAGTTAGCATTAAGGGTTAATTTCGTGATTAAGTACTAAAATCAGTCATTAAGGGCTTTTCTTAATTTAATAAATCTCAGTGGTTGTGGGTTTTTTGTGTATTGACAATAAATTGGGGTCAGTTAGCATTAAGGGTTAATTTCGTGATTAAGTACTAAAATCAGTCATTAAGGGCTTTTCTTAATTTAATGCACGTGGTTATATCCAAAAGTGGGTTTTAAACAGTGAAAGTGGTATTTCGGGCGGCCTCAAAACCTAAGTGGTAAAAAGGAGTAGTCCCCCAATTCCATTCAGTGGAGGAAACGTAGCAGTGAGGAGGTGAGAGGAAACTGCTTTTCGAGCGGGTTCTCTCTGTGCAAGTTGTGCACCCAATATCCTTGTGAACCATTGGATCTAGTGCGAGTTGATCAACAGTAAAGGATCAATTGACTATTTTGATTTTTCGGAGTGTATATTGATTGTCAGATCTAACAATAAGAGATCTACTGTGTGGATCGAAACAATGTTTGTAAAGCGAAGTCAATGTGGGACCAGAGTTTAAAATACTAAGTGGGGACCTCTGTGTAAGACTAGCCACCAATAGAATCTGTTGCATCACTTTCCCGGTTCAGAGGGTGCGATCCCAGGATTTGAGCCACAATTCGAGGCTAGCCTCTAGATCACTGCCCAAAACTACCTGAGACTATCTAGAATCATTATTGACATGAAAACTAAGCTAAACATTCAATATTTAACCAAAAAATTCACCTAGGATGCCTATAACACATCAGACATTTCGTCAAACACATGGAAAACATGTAATCTACAGGTCATGAATGCATATATGATCATATTAGTCTAAGATTCATCTGAGAATCACCAAGAATACCCTATGCCCTCATCACATAGTTGCAATAACACTTATTAGTCCATACCACTAATAGATAACTAAACAATTCATGACAATAGTCATATATGGTACACATCATATAACTAACATATAACCATAAATTAGCCAGCATAGAAACCATGGAAACTCATCCATAATATCACCAACATAATCGCTACAAATTATCATATATCACAATAGGAAAATGTCTCATATTAACATGTGGAAATACCAACCAAGTCAGGAACTTCCATGTACCACCTGACCATAGGTTGGGCTGAACCAAATCTCTCTTTTAGTCAATCACCCCCACGCCATATTTCAAGAATGAATGTGTGATCTTATGGAATAACCAAAACAAAACCAAACCAGGGCTTCAATAAGACAAACCACCATAACCATCATCCATGGTGATTCCACCTCCACAGTCGAACATCACTAACACCAACCAGATTGGTCTCTACCCAAGTTGTCCAAGGCTCCAAGAACTAGTTACTCAACCCACAACCTTCTAGGGCTCTAGAGTGTTTTTCCAAACCTGCTTCAGGGACTAGTAACTTAACCCACCAAGGGCTCCAAAGTGTTTATCCCAACGTAAGATCTAGGACTAGTAACTCAACCCAAGTTGTTCCAAGGCTTCTAGAGCGTTTGTTCCAACCCATAGCCATAAGAAACATGAGCACCAATAAAAAAAAATGACAAGTGGTAAAAAACCCACAACACCATGGTTATCCAGGAAATGGCAAGGCAAAGCTAAAA
Source organism: Pinus taeda (assembly GCA_000404065.3). Classification (NCBI taxonomy): domain Eukaryota; kingdom Viridiplantae; phylum Streptophyta; class Pinopsida; order Pinales; family Pinaceae; genus Pinus; species Pinus taeda. Next base: position 19,926 of record APFE031003253.1, on the reverse strand, counting down.
CCACTCTCAATACAAAAAATTATCCATGCTAATGATAGCAAATAGCCAATGAATCACATGCATATACCATGCATCCATAAATCAACAAGGAAATCACACATGCAACATGTTACATGCAAAGAAATCCAGTTGTAGTTCTTGATCCAATATTTTCATCACGCTTTCCTACTTTCCTTTTCCTTCTTTCTCCAAATCCAATGTATGCCAAAGTGCTCCAATAATGCTCCAAGAATACTCTAAGTGTTCAAGAGTATGAGAGAATGAGAGAATATGTTAGGTCCCTATACTATAGTGTAACCCCTTATTATTATTAGTGCAACCCCCTTATTGCACCGAGAGACGCTCTATAGCCCAGTATGGGGGTGCATCTCATATAAAAACATAAACATACATAAATGTAAATGTAAATGTAAACAACCCAGTACCAACACTCAAAAAAGATGTATGGTAAATAAATAAAAATATAAATAAACTAGAAATATGGTAAATAAATAAACTAGAGGTATGGTAAATAAATAAAACTTTTCTTATATTTACTCCATAAATAAAAATATAAATAAATTAGAGGTATGGTAAATAAATAAAACCTCCTTTTATATTTATTCATAACCTCATTATATTTATGGCAAAGCTCAAAAAATATGTTCTATTTAGGTGAAGCTAATGATCACAATACCTGGGATCATAATTACTTTATTAATGCCATGGGTCAAATACCATATTTATAAAAGAAGTATGGTAAATAAATAAATATAAAAAAAAGGTATAAAGAGATATGATAAATAAATAAAAATATATCAAATAGGATTAGAAATCAACATTTAATTATATACCAAGCCTATGGGCCAAATACCATGGTAAATAAAAGAGATATGATAAATAAATAAAAATATAATAAAGAAAACCTCTTTTTATATTTACTACATAAACCTCTTTATACTTACTAACACTCGAAAAATAGGTTTTATTTAGGTGACAACTATGGGCCAAATTATTATTA